>PVKN010025039.1:0-14237 GCA_004027915.1 Capromys pilorides | reverse complement strand
GTGGTGGTGGTGGTGGTGATACCAGGGATTGCCCATGTCATTTTCTTTTTTTTTTTTTTTTTTTTTTTAATTTTTTTTTTTTTTTTTTTTTTTTTTTTTTTTTTTAAATTATTTATTTGTTTGCTTGTTGTGTTTCTTTGTTTATTTATTCATTTTGTGGCTGGCTCAGCCTGCCCTGGTGGTGGCGCTGGCGCAGCATGTGGTGCCGGGGATCGAACTGCAGTCCCCGCAGTCGCCTGAGCCCTCCTAAGCAGGCGCTTTAGACCACTGAACCATCTCGCCGGCCCTTTTTTTTTTTTTTTTTTTTTTTTTTTTTTTTTTTTATATTATGGCTGGCTCAGTCTGCCCTGGGAATGGGGCTGCCCAGGTCATTTTAAAAGTGATTTTGAAGGCATTTGGCCTGTACCATATTTTAAGGATTTGTTAATTTCTTTAAAACTCATTTTCAGGTTATGAGATGCAAACCTGTTAAGTAAACATTTATTTATTTTTTTGTTTGTGTTTATTTTTTTGAGACAGGATCTTGCTATGCAGTTCAGGCTAGCAAGCCTAAGATTGAGCTTGAGCTTGATCTTTATAGCTCAGGCTGGTTTGAACCCAAAACAATCCTCCTGCCTCAGTCTCCTCTAAATGCTGGTGTTACAGACATACACCACCAAGTAAACATTTATTTGTATTTCACCATCTAAGATAAACTTGTCTTTGTGTGAAATTCTTATGAATGCTGTTGTGAGCTCCTTTATTCAGATAGTCCATGGAATTGTAGTATTCTTCACTATTTCTTCCACAAGATATTTATAAGTTATTATTTGTTCACAGTCATTATGGTAAAAGTAAATACCTAAATGGCAGACTCTTGGTAATTTGAAAGGAACCTAATGCATTAACTTTTATTTAAGTAGCCCATAGGGGAGTGTCTAGTAGGTAAGTGATTGTTGTATCAATCTGGTCAGCAGATTTCATTCTAATAATTGTGTATAGTACTATGTTTGACTCATTTGGAAGTGAATAGAATCTGTTTCAGAATATGAAATGAAATGTTTTTCAGTGTTTAAATTCATGTGTTTTCAAAATAGATGGATTTTACAAGATGTGTGAGAGATACTTCATACAAGTGTTTTTTAGACCATATATTGATTCCTTGAATATAAAAATTTTGCCTCTTTATAGTCTTTATCATTTGAAGGAACTGGAGCATTTAGCTAGTTACCATCAAACGTATGATTCATCTCTGCCATCGTCTCCATTCACAATCTTTTTTTTGTTGTTGAGTTGTTCTAAGGGTCAGACTCAGAGCTTCCCACAAGACAAGCAGATGCTGCAGCAGTGGGCTACATCTCAGCCCCTCGTTCACAATTTTATGTCAACTTAGTACATACTCATGCTACACTGTTCTCTTTTCCAGCCCACTGTCTTTTTAGGCTCATTGTTTATGTTCTGGATGCTATGGCTTTTCTTTACTTAGATTTTATCTTTTTCATTGTTTTGCACACCTTCGTTTCTTTTCTCCACTAATAGATAATAATGTGAAATAAAATGAAACTTAAGTTAATTTAAACAGCTGTAATCTATTCTCCTTGTATAGAAATAGTTAATACTGGAATTGTATTTCACTTTGTAGGATATTCTGGAAGTACTAGAATGATCTCTGTAGCTATAGAAAAATCTCTCAGTTGATTGTAAGCAAGACTTTAAAAAAAGATTTGAAGCAAAGTAGACTTCAGGTATTATAGCTAATTTTGTAGACATACCTGTATTTGAGCACATGCAGAAATTTGTTTTCTTTTTTTCTTTTTGAAACAGGGTCTCTCTGTGCAGTTCAGGCTGGCCTTGAGCTCACTTTTGTAGCCCAGGCTAGTCTCGAACTTGCACTGATCCTTGTGCCTCAGCCTCCCAAGTGCTAGGATTACAGGTGCGTGCCACCACGCCCGGCCACATGCAGAAATTGGGAAGCAATACGAAAAATATGGAAGGATAGTTATTGTCGTCTAGACTGCACATGGGTAGAGCTTTGGCAGTAGGATTGCAAGCTGTGGTATTTAGATTTCCTGAAAGACTTACATATATTTTCACATACATAAAATAAAAATTTTCAAGTAACTATTGTCATTGCAATATCTGAAAACTTAACTTCATGTATTTAGTAAGAATCTAATAAATCTTTACATATGCCAAACTAATGATACCAGATTCTAAAACTAAAATTATGATTTTTAGTGTTTATTTTTAAAGGTACATAAATTATATAACCAATGATTTTTAGGGTTTGTTTATTTTTGTTTGTTTGTTTGTTTGTTTGTGTGTTTGGCTGGCTCCCTGGTTGGGTGTGCCTTAAGGGTGAGTGTGAGGATTGAACTGCCATCCCCTGTGCCTGACTGGGATTGCCCAGGCAGGCGCTTAAACCACTGAGCTAACCCAAAAGCCTCCCTGGGTTTGTTTGTTTTTAAGGGAACATAACTTACATAACTCAACCTTAAAACTACTGAAACTGGGTGTGGTGGTGCATGCCTGCAATCCCAGCAGTCAGGAGTAATTCAAGAGAATCACTGTTAAGATTGAGGCCAGCCTGGGCACATAGTGAGTTCAAGACCAGCCTGGACCTAAAAATGAAACCCTGTCTCACAAAACGAAAAACAGAAAGAAAAAGAAAAACTTAGACCAGTAGAGAAAAGTACTTAAACATTTGATAATTTAGGAATTAAATTTCTGTAATACACTGTTCCTAGCTGGTGCTATAAAACCCGTAAGTAAAGGTAACAGATTGGGATCTATGTGTGGGATCCACGGTCTAGGAAAACATTTTGCCACTGGGATAATATATTCCTTCTTCGTTTATCCTGACACGCTCCATAGCCAACACATTTCTTGAGGTAATTCCCTAAACTCAGTTGTCTAGAAAGGATCAGTGATAGAACAAAAGGCTCAACTTTAAATGTAAGGCTAAGTTGTTGGTTCTCCTTCCTTAGTACTGACCTTCTCGGCCGAAATTTGTTTTTGCCTCTAGGAGTAGCAGTAAAAAAAAAAAAAAACAAGAGACAGAATTGGCTACTATATATGCATTGCATGCTCATAAGAACTTCACAAAAGTTAGATGAGAAAGCTGAGACTCAAGAGAAATTATCATTTGCAAATTCATCAGCTTTGTATTAAGTGGCACAGATTGGACTTATTTCCAGATCTAGCAGTGCAAAATAAATAATAAAAGGGTGAAAGAAAAGTTTTGTGTCAGTTCAAATGAGTCACTGGGCAAAGACACACAGTCATGGAGTGTTTGTGAGATTGCTTACTGTTGAGGTCCGATGCATCTAGGCTGATTGTGTTTATCAAAACCTTCAAGGAACATGATTCACCTACTCAAGAGCAATTCTGTTTGCTTCCTTCTCCAGTAGACCTCTCTGCTGATTAGATGCCTGGTAACACTTCTAGTTCTAAGATCCTATTACATGGGATATCTGGCTGCTGTCCTCCTATCCGTTCTATCAAGACGGTTTCCTAAGTGAAAGGAAATTACCACCATGTTTAACTTAACCAGACTGTAAATGACTCTCTTAACTCCCTCCAGATGTGATCATTGTTGTGTGCACTTATTTTTAGTCCTTGTTCCTGTCACTTATTCATGCTTTATGCTTTTATGGTTCTTGAAGACAAGATTAATGATTGTTTATCTCATTCTTAGCACAACTTTGCGTATAATTAGGAACTAAATAAATTTTTAAAATCTTTTCTCTTTTTTTATATTGGGAATCAAACTAATACCCTACCAGTGCTCTGCCACTGAGCTATCTCTCCAGGTCCAGGAACTAAATAAATTTTATGAAATTGATTTTTGGTTTTTTTTTTTTTTTTTTTTTTTTTTTTTTTTTTTTTTTTAATTTTATTTATTTATTTATTTGTTTGTTTGCTTGTTGTGTTTGTTTGTTTCTTTATTTTATTTATTTTGTGGCTGGCTCAGCCTGCCCTGGTGGTGGGGGGCTGGCGCAGCATGTGGTGCCGGGGATCGAACCGCAGTCCCTGCAGTTGCCCGCAGTCCCTGCAGTTAGCCTGAGCTTTTCTAAGCAGGCGCTTTAGACCACTGAACCATCTCGCCGGCCCGAAATTGATTTTTGTAAGCCTGAAATTTATTGACTTTATTTCATCTGAAAACCGTAATATTTAACCTGGGTGGGTTTTGTCTGTAGCCGTACAAAATTATTTTTCTATGAGTAATTTCATCCAAACAAGAAAATTAAATAATTGTAATATTTAACTCTTACTTTGAAGAGATGATTTGACATGTGACCTAAAATTCTTCCTTACATATTCTTACAGGCTTGTCCATCAGCTTATTTATCATTCTATTAGATAAAAACTGTACCGGGTGTGCTAGACATAACTGACTTGCTCTTCAATTTTGTCGCCTTCATTTTCAGTGAGGAAAAGTGTATCTAGTGGAATGATTGATGAAGACTGACTGGTTGAGTTTCGGAGCCTCATTGGGCTCTGGTACATGGCAGGATTAATCCCATTTTGCATTCCATGTTTCATGAAAAATTTGGAGTTCTCTGTTGTCATATTCTGAAAGTAGACATTACTGGAGCATTTGCTAACAGTTTTTACTGGCTTTGTAGACTGGTAATTGCAGGTGATGTATCGGGCAAATGCATCTCGAAATGTCTTGTTGAAGAGGGTATAGACCAAAGGATTCACCCCTGAGGAAACGTAGCCTATCCACACAAAAATCTCTAGGAGCATTTCGAGAGTAGTCTGGTTGCAGGAATCACACAAAGCTAAAGTAATATTTGTAATAAAAAAAGGGCACCACATAAGCAAAAAAAGGAAAAATACAATTCCAAGAACCTTTGAGGCTCTCTGCTCATTAGAAACGGTCTGTGCAGACTTTTTTCCAATTGTGGACGTCTGTCGCGCAAGGGTATCATCCCTTGAGTTGGACAGGGTTTTGTCCTTCTGAGAGCTATCCAGCATTGCTGCTTTCTCAGGTGATGAGCAAGGAGTTTCATCTCTTTGAAATACTGTGGACACATTCAGCCACGTTAGACGTTGAGATGCCTTATTTTTGATCAAGTAAGCTTTCTTCTGCAGAGCATGGATAGTCAGAAAGTAGGTGACAATCATGATTGCAAGAGGTGTGAAGAAGGCAGCCAGGGAGCCAAAAAGCATGAAATTGCCAAAACGTTCCTTTGTCAGTGCACAGGTGATATTGTTTGGGTTAGGCACATCAGTGTCTATCCCTTTAATGGGGACGGGAATGGCAATGCCTAAGGAAAAGGAAACAGGATAAGTTGAGTCACCGTATGACCTATACCCCTCAGGTTTGGCCCTTTCAGATTTTTCCTAGGAATTGTATGCTGGTACACGTGCATTGTAGTTCCTGGCACCTACAGTGGAAAACCTTGACAGGCATAATCAGGGAGATCTTTGACAAGAAGAACCTATATCTGCTGACTTTAAATTGATTAGTGTGGTGATGGGGAACCTTTTAGATAGCAGCCAGCGAGCTGCAGCCCACATAGGTTCATCATCGTTGTGTTAATGATTTGAGGTTTGTAATAAAAGCTATTCTACACCTATGCAATAGAGTAGGAAATTTCTTCATTTGTTCTATTTTTGATAAGCTATTTTTGATTTTTGAGTTTTCTCAGGTTAAGAGAAAGGAATTCAGAAAAGAAGCTGCTTTTATCTTAATACCCTGTGGTTGATCTAGAGAGAACTCAATAGTCATTAAGCATCTTAATTCTCCCTTTTTTGAGGTTATACGGTTTAAATTTTATGTTTAATATTTGTGACTATCTTTCTTGGTGTATGTGACTATCTTTTAAGCCTTTAACTTTTTAGGGAAAACAAAGGGTTCTTTTTTTCTTCTAAAAATACTACTTACTGGGCCAGTGATACAGCTTCACAGCACAGCGCCTCCCTGGCAAGCAGAAGGCCCTAAGTTCTATTCCCAGTACCAAAATCACAAAAGTACTACTTACTATTGGTAAGATTTAGAGGTCTTCTAATATGAATGAGAGGTACATCTTACAAATTTTTAATACTTTAAATACCATGAAGTAGCTATTTACATATGGTATTATATGGTGAAATACATAGCTTAGTGTAATGAATAACACAGGATTAAAATGAATCGTTTCTCTTTAAAGCAGCAGATATTTCTTAAATGTCTGAATCAGCTGATTTTTTGTTTTATACTACACTACTTTATGAATCCAAAAGCACTATTATCTGCACACCCTTGTCATGGCAGCTGAAGAGCTCTTGACAAGAACACTTCCCTCAACCCCTACCTAATGGAAGCCACTACTATGCTTCCAGGCAGAAAGAAGAAGATTTTACTTATTCTGCACTAGGGGTCAGTGTACTACAGCTTGAACCTCATATCCTTTTCCTCCTTCCCCCCTTTGGCTTTTTTAAGACAGGGTCTCGCTGTGCAGTTCAGGCTGGCCTTGAGCTCACTTTGTAGCCCAGGCTAGTCTTGAACTTGAAAGAATCCTGCCTCAGCCTCATGAGTGCTGGAATTAGAGGTATGGGCCACCACACACAGCTGAGGCTCATATCTGGCTCACATTATATCTTTGTAAAAGCTTTACTCCACACACTTACAGTAGTTTGTTATCTATGGCTATCTTTGTTTGGCAGTGTTGAGGATGTTTCTGCAACTACACAGAACCCACAAGCAAACAGTATTTACTTTTTTGACCTTTGTAGAAAAAGTTTGCTGACTCTTGTGCCAGGTCATGGTTGTTATTTCTAGCCCTAAACACTTCCCTTTTGAAATCTGTTTAGTGTACTCATGCTGCTCTCTTCCATCCTGCTCATCTGTGAGCCTCTAGGACATTTCTTCATCCTATGGATGGCCCTTCTGACATCTTAATTTTATATGACTTGAACTCAGTAATTATTGTATTCATGAAACCATCCATAAGTCCACTTACTTTGATCCTGTATGAAAAATCATGATGTTTCCTTTGTTGTCCCACTGGTTGTCATGGCTAGAGAGCTTCTCTTTACTTTTGACCTCTAGTCTGTCTATCCGTCTCTGTTTTCTCATTCTACTGACTCACCCTTTAAGGTGCATATTGCCTTCCTATCTGGTTATTGACCAACACTTTTTGAGTTTTCATTGGTGCTTTTTATACCCTTACCTTTTGTTTTTATATTTACTATTGCCTAGGTGCCTTAGTTCATTTTGTGCAGCTACCACAGAATACCACAAACCAGATAATCTATAATGAATCTAAATTTATTTGGCTCACATTTCTGAAGACTAGAAAGTCTCATGGGCTGCATCTCATGAGGGCCTTTTTCTGCATCATAATATGGCAGAAGGTATCACAGGAGAGCAGGAGAAGGGGCCACACTTGTCCTTTATCAGGATGAACACAGTCCTCAGTACAGCTTTAATCCATTCCAGAGGGCAAAACCCTCCTGCACTAATCACTTAAAAGTCCCCACCTCTATTCTGTCACTCTGAGGATTAAGCTTTGAATACCTGTGCTCTGGAGGCCACATTCAACCCATCGCAGTAGGAGAACTGTCAATTCAAAAGAAAAAAGTAAGTTCTTCCACATTTTGTAGAATTTTGAAGCTAAATTTAATCCTGTTACGTGTTTCATTTTTTATAAAAGATTCTAGATTATGATTGGTTCTGGAAAGCGTGATGAGGTAAAAAGAGCACTGATCTTAGTCTTGGTGCTAAGAAGCTGTAAGTGTCCTTAAGCTAACTATCTAAAAATCTCTATTTTTTTTTCTCATCTTTAAAGAAAGATTTCTTAGATTCTTTTGAAGTCTTTAAATCTGAGTCTTCCTTTTAGGCCTGCATATGTGACCGCTTTGTAGAATTGTAGTTTGTTTATATATCTGCGTTCCTTGAGTACAAAGATTATTCAGTATTCATATATTCTTAGTACCTGGCACATTATAGGTATTTAATACAAATTTGGTTTATAAGTCCATGTTATCTAGGCTTAATTTAGATTCTTTAAACCAACACACTTTCATATTAGCTTTATTATATTTCATAATTCCAAATGTTCCAATTTTTCTTAAAGATCCATTTGTCCTGTTTTTCTTTGCCTATTCTCAACATGCCTTGCACTCTTTGCTTTCCCTCACTATTATGAGTTTACCAAAATAAAGGGGTAGCTTGAAATGAATAGCTTTTTCTTTCTACTTCAAATTTTGTTAATTATCATCCATTGTCTTTCTCTAGCTTTTTGGGAGGACAGGGACTGGGTTGTCTGCTTCATCTATCACCTATTCCTCAAGTGGCCTTTTTTCTCTGCTTGCAGATGTCTTCATCCTGAGTAGAATTTTCCTTAACCCTGTTTCCTCTTCATGCCAGAGTAGTAATAGCACTCCTTGCTTTTACCTCCAAACTTTTCAAAGAAGTTTGGAATATAAAGGTCAGTTTCGGTGCTCTTTTGCCTATATCCTTGCTCTGATAAGAAAGTTTTTGTTGTTGTTTTTTTTTGTTTTTTTTTTGGTCTTTTAGTCTTCCAGTTCTCTTAATATTTTTTCCTCATCTAAATTTATTTTACCAAGAAAAAGTAAATATGCTGGTATGGTTGTTGTATTTGTTGCAAATCTTTTTTTCTAATATTAACTTGGCAGAGCTTTGAGTAATATGTGGTATACTTCATGCCAAGATATTCTAGTACAGAAGCTATCTTTGAGCAGTAAAGATAACCTTAAGACCATAGAACAGTTCGGGAGAAATGTGATTTATTTTCCTGTGAATTATTTCTGAGCATCAACTTAATACTCTCTGTGCATCTATCGTAATGGTTCTTACTGTATTTAATACATGAGGGCACAACATTGATCTGCCTTTAATCTGTATACATATTGAAATGTTGGCTTCCTGGATAAATTTATGAACTTTATTACCAAATGGTTCTTTTATTTGTCTTATGTGATTTAAGATACAGTACATCTAATTTTTTGTTGCTTTAACATGACTGTAGAATTACTTATGCTAGCTGGACCTTAATTTACTATTGTCAGATTTGAAGATTTCTTTATGTTAGCCTTCTTGATACCCAGATTAAGCGGGACAATACCATAAACACTGTGAAGTTGCTTCTTTCTCAGGACATGAACTTCTCTACGCCTTCATGGTTTTTGGTGGTAGTATGGCTTAGGTGAATGTAATGGCATAAGCACCTTGTGTGGCTACATCAGTAGTTTGCCTTGTTTGAACCCTCAAGCAGTTTCCTGATTGCCTGACCTGTCATTTTCCTACCCAGAATGAACTAAAGACTGAGTCCTCCACCCGTACCTTGGCGTTCTCCACATACCTATTGAAATTAACCACACCACTGTAATCTTGATGAGTGCAGTAGCTCGGGAGTTACATTGATTGGCCTGGATTGGCTTTTTGATGGCTATGTAGCGATCCACTGAAATGGCACAGAGGTGTAAGATGGATGCAGTTGAGAAGAGAACGTCAAGAAACAACCAGGCAGGACACAGAACAAGTGGGAGGGGCCACATAGCCTCTGAAAGAAAAAAACCATTAAGAAACATTTTCTCTTGCAGAATGGCAGCCTTCAGTTTATAGTTTAACTTCAGTTTTACGCTTAATTTTAGATCTTGGAGACAGTGGTACTACATACAATATTTCTGTAGCTCACACCTTTTTAAATACAAGCTCCACATTAATAACTGTACTTTTTCTAAGTCAGCAGCAGTTTTTTATTTGTTTGTTGTGAATGTGTTTTGATACAAGGCCCCACTACGCAGGTAGGACTAGTAGTGATCCTTCTGCCTCAGCATTCCCAGTGCTGGGATAACAGGTGTGAGCCATTCCTGGAGTCAGCAGCAGTTTAGCCGTGCGTGGTTTTTTTTGTTTGTTTGTTTGTTTGTTTTTGTTTGTTTGTTTTTGTCAAGTATATGTCAAGCTAGTCTTGAACTCACTGAGTAGCCCAGGTTGGTCTTGAATTCATAGTGATTCTCCTGCCTCAGCCTCCTGAGTGCCAGTATTATAGGTGTGTGCACATTTTAACATTTTAACCGTTATTTTGGAGTGTTCTAAAAGATTTTCTGGGAGAGGTTGTATCTTAGTCTTAAAATCTCAATGTACCAATTTGGTTGGTGTAGGACAGATACTCAGAATATCTCAGGATGGGACTTTGGGAAGGCTTTCAGACAAGCCTGGGTGCATTTAGGGTGGGATGGCTGTTAACCAGGGAAGTCTTTCAAAGCAAAGAAATAAAGTATGGCAGACAAACCTGTGTGTAGAGAGAATCTAAGCAATTTAATTTTCTCCTTCTTAAATTTAACATTAAAATTTTCTTTCAGTGGTAGAAAATGACTTGGACAAAGGCAACAATACATTCCTTACCCTAAGTTTAAAACAAACTAAGACTCAATAGAGTGAAAGGAATCTCCTATGACTGAGAGTTTTGCAGTGTAAGCCAAAGCAAGGCTATGTTCCATACTGTCCTAAAGTTTTAGATTTAGGGCTCCAAGCAGAAAAATAGGAAAGTCCTCAAGTATTTTGTTGTTTTTATGGGGGGTTAAGGGGGGGATGGGGTCAGACATGGGGCCATGTGCATGCCAGACAGTACTCTGTCACTGAGCAGCGCCCCAGCCCGAGTCCAGTTTTTAGTTAAATCAGATATACTGATCACAGTGAATAATGAAAAAGGTGACTAATTGTGTGGTATCTTTAAGTGCATGTTCTATGATGTTTTTAAATGGATTGCTAATAAATTAAACGCGCCTCTTCTGAAAATTATGGTCTGGAAAATTCTAGTCATAAATCTTACAGCCATGAGCAGGAAGCCTTAAGAGAAGTCTTACGTAAAAGCTCAGGTCTTTGGAATTTGGATCTCTGACCCACATAGTTCTAACTGAGCTAGAGGAAAGCTTTTTACTGTAAGTCTGTGAAACTGGTTAGCTTCTTACTTTCCAATACAACAAATGTATAAACTCTATTTTTAGAGCAAAAAAATGAGAGTTACAATTAATGTGTGGCTAGGAGAGGGATGGGAACATTGTGTGTTTCATGAAGTACTAATGAATAATGTCTTTGTGAAACTGACATTAAGTAACCAATAACTGCATTAAATTAATAAAAATCTTTTAGGGCTGGCATGATAGCTCAGTGGACTAAAGCATCTGCTTAAGCAAGTGCAGGGACCCACCGGCCTCACTCCTGGGCATGCTGAGCTGGCCACTGAAACCGGGTGTGGTGACACACACCTGTAATCCTAGCACTGGGCAGGCTGAAACAGGAGGATCACTACAAATCTGAACTGCATAGTAAGACTCTGTACCAAATACATTTTTAAAAAAAAAAAAAAAGTGGCATTTTTCTGCATACCTGAAATTACAGGCTGAGAAATATGAGGGCAAAATTTATAAGAGCAAAACAAGTTCTAGATGGGTCTTGATTATAGATAGTTAAGTATTTCTTATTAGTAGCACTATATTAAATTTATTAATATTATTTAAAGTGGAACAGTGTACCTTAAATACCATCCTGTGTAGGGACTGTTAGAGATGTCAGTCCCAGAGGTTCAACAACTTCACAGGCATGGATCTGCGGTGGGTCATCATCTCAAGGGTTCAGACAAGTAAGTGTTGGTTGAGATCACAACATTCTGTACCACATTATGTGAAGTATACTTTTAACTGGAAAAGACAAAATTCTGCTTTTTCCCTTGGTGGGGAAAGTACTAACCCCTTTTTAGGTGGAGTTAAGAGACAACTGTTGGCTCTGTACAACAAATGTAACAATTTGGCTTGATGGGGTTTTTCATGTGTGTTTGAGAAAGCATAGTAGAGGAAGCAGCAGTTCGGTTGAAATTGTAGAGTCAGTCCCCTGAGTTCACAAATTCGAACGCCTCCTTCAAATCTCTGTCGCTTTGTGATGCTGGACAAACTTGTAGTGCTTTTGTTCCTTTGTCCTCTGCAAAACAGGGATAAGTGTGCCTGTGTATAGGGTTGCTTGACGGAGTTACAGATTTAGTACAGAATGCCTGTGTAGTTTTTAGAACAGTGTGTCATATAGAGAAAGAACTCAATAAAATGTCAGGTGTTATACCTGAGATTTAACAGAACCTAGACAGCTAACCCAGTCATGGGAAAATAAGAAACTCAGAAATAAGCCAGATCCTCGATTTAAAGTAAGTTTGTCTTTGTGCTATAAGTGTGCATCTGATCGGAGGCATGGAAAAGAAAGAGAAAATGTTTAATGCTTTGAAATTAAATTTGTCATGAAACTATGTCTTTAACTGAAGTTGAATATTGACTGCTGCTTATTGCGGCACAGAAATAACCTATATATATACTGTAATTGGGCCATGCCTAGGGGCCAGGCCATGGGGGGTGGGGGAGTACAGTATTGTGGCTGTTTTGATTTAATCTAAAAATCTTTTAGTTTGGAATGCCACATATCATTAGAAAATGATTAGCATCAATCTCTACATCTAGGGCGTAAACTGTCCCCATTGTGTGTGTGTGTGTGTGTGTGTGTGTGTGTGTGTGTGTGTGTGTGTATTGCTACTGGGAAAGAGAACCTAGAGTTTCACACAAGCACTCTGCCATGGAGCTACATTTTCAGTCTCCCTCTTTTCCATTTTGAAATAGAATCTCACTAAGTTGCCCAGGTTGGCCTCAAATTCATGATCCTGTCATCTCGGCTTCCGTAGTATCTGGGCTTATGGGGCACTATTATGCTGGTTTAAGACTTTTAAAAAGTCAACTTCGAGAAAACTATGCAGTGCCATGCCAGCCCTGCCCCCAGGGCACACTGAAACTGTGATTGAGACTGGGCATGGTGGCGCACACCTGTAATCCCAGCATTTGAAAGGCTGAAAACAGGATGATCAGTATGAGTCTGATCTGTGTAGTTAAACCCTGCAGACCCTGCAGACTCTGTACTAAATACATAAAAAGAAACCGATGCATGTAGAATTTACAGAGGTATATAATATATGAAGTTGTTGGAGAAAGACATCTGAAATCACCTGTGTGTTAATAAAACATAACAGCTTCCAAATATACTGTGGGGGATGGGGGTGGGGAGGATTCAATTCAGGGCCTTTACACTGATCTATATCCATGGCCATTTTTTTATTTTTTATTTTGAGATGGAAACTTGCTGTCACTTAAATGTGCATGTTTTGTATTAATCTCAGAAATTGTAATGCTTATCTTCCAGAAAAGGAAAATATAGTTCAGTACTTAAAATATTTTTATAAAGCTTCTCTTTTGTTTTAGTACTGTTTTTCTACTATACATATAAAATATCCTTGGGTTAGATGTTCAATATGATAATGTCGGATGTAATTTAATATTTATGGAAATATTTGGTTAACTTTTTAAATTTCCACTTCCCAAAAATAAATTGCTTCCCCTGCCCCTTTCAGAATCAAAGAGTAGCATTTCATTGTATAGCTGATTTTTCCACTTACTTACTGTAGTCTGTTTGTCTTTGGTTAGATCTGCATCACAACTAAATTACATGTTTAATTTGCTTGCTCCACTAACACCTGCCAGTTAGTGCATGCAGCATAATGGGCCTTCACAGTCTCATCTATGGTATAAAACAGAGGGTAGCATTTTACAAACAAATTGGAGGGATTCTGAGGCCTTCAGTTATTGCCTCATCCAGCACAGAACCAGGAGTCAAACACTAGGATGTCTCACTTCAAAAACCTTACTTGATGAGAAAAGGAAAGTTCTTAGGGGCTGAAAATGAGGTTGTTATTTAGTGTTTTGTTCTGGTAATACTGAAAATTAAATCCAGAGCCTTCACAGCTGCATCCTCAGCCTTTTTTAAGCTTAAAATTTTATTAGAATGGTAGCTGACATAAAGCTTCTATATTACTTTAGTTGAATTTCCCGAGATGCGGGATATTTAAACTTGTATGGCTACAGAACTAAGGGCACTTGTTGGTGAACTTCAGAAGATTAGCTCCTTAATAGAATAAGAGGAAGAGGAAGAAGGAAGAAGAGAAGAGGAACTCTCTTATTTTTGCCTTTTAAAGTCATCAGAAGTTCTAAATGTATTACTTTAGAAAGTCTTCACATTTATCATGGTATAAAAGGCTATATAAGGATCTTATTATTTCAAGTCAGTTCCCTATTTATAATATACATAGTGCCCAATTTATGAATACATCCTGTGAAGCTTGTGACGGACAGCGTTCATCTCCTTGTATCTTTCTTACAGAAAGTGAATTAATTGTATATTAAAACATGAATTCATGCAGTAGTGTTTTTAAATC
>PVKN010025038.1:0-14263 GCA_004027915.1 Capromys pilorides | reverse complement strand
CCCCGGGCTGCGTCCCCGCGCCTCCAGCAGCACAGAAGGGCTCGCCCAGGCCGGGCCTGGTTGCCTTTCCTGACCCCAGGGGTGGTCAGAGCCCTGTGGCAGTGGCAGCAGGTGCCTCTGTGCAGCCAGAGGTAGGAGGCAGGCAGAGGTCTGTCATCTCTGAACTGGGCTCAGAGCAGTTAGTCAGGAAGCCGCCGTAACTCTGCATTTCCTTTCTGCACAGCAGAAAACACTGAAATTCTGAGACCCTACCCCGCACCCTTTTTTTTTTTTCATTTGAGCACATCTTATTTAAGACCTCAGAGGGTTGGCGCTGTCAGGCGAAATTTACCCAAGATTCCTTTGGAGTGTTTGCTTTTCTCGCTACTTTTAATTTTTCTGACTTGGGGCTGTGCTTATTTGGTAAAAAGTCACCTCTCTTTCAGAATTGCATGATCTTGCCGCTGTGCTGTGTACCTATATAACTCTGTTTTTCTCTTTAATTATGTTTTTAGCATTCAGAGTGATTAACAATGGCAAAGTAAGTAGGAAAGTATTTAAAGAATTGCCTCATTTTCTCCTAGAGTGAAATTATTTCATTTTGCTAACAGTGTGCAGTAGATCTAGCCTTCTCTAAGACTCTTGTCAGCTACTTGGTATTAAAAAACTTAGAAATTGTTTGTCATTTATCTAACAAGGTCCAAATGCTGAGAATATCCTGTGGGGTGGTTACTATGGTTGACTCTCTCTGATTAATAGAACAGAGGCTGAAAAACAAACCCTACATATATATGGGTAGGTCTGTTGGGATGGTGAGATCTAAGAAACCTATTAACAATATATTACATCTCCAACAACCTATGAGTTTTGCTAACTTGAATATATTTGCTTTTAGGTTGAGTCAAAGACCAGAACATCTCAGGGATTTCCTATGTTTGTTAGGTTCAGAAAACAATGAACCATGTCACCTCAATTCAATGAAATGATGAAAGCAGCTGCTGATTAATTACAGTAACAGACATGATTGATGCGGAGGAAGTGCTAAGGCCTGTGGCCTGCATTTGTATTCTAATTTAAGTGGACTTGCAAATGAAAACTTTATAGGTGATCTGCAGTATCTGGAAACTTTTCAAACACTGGTTTGAAGAGGAGTTTGCTTTTTGATTTATAGTTGTATCCCTCTTCATAGATCCTAAAGTTTAAGAAAGGAGCGTGTCACGAACTTTGTGTTAAAAGATAAACTCTATTACACATGTTCTTTTTGCCTGAGTTGACAACTGAAAATCTGTCCCTAACCTTCAACTTGATTGATGAGTCTAAAAGAAAGGTTGTGATGTCTTCAAGGTAAACTAACCTTAGAGTGTATCCACGCTATAGCACTTATGAGAAAGACAGTATAGTTCCGGGTGAGGTCACGTCTGTGGTGTTACAGGTATTTCAGGTACACTGGCTTCTGCTGTCCTTGGAATTGGTCAAGGCTTTGGGGTTTCCTCTGGCAGCCTTTCACTTGGGTTCTGGGGTGAGAAGGCAGCCAGGCAGATGGGGGCGCTGTTGCCTCAAAGTTAATAGAAACAGGAAGGGCTACCGAGTTCATGCTGGTGTCCTGATAAGGTTTCACCTAAAAGCATTTTGTTGCAGTGGCATTTGAAACGGTTTCCAAAACCGACCTGAAATGGTTGAGACTTGTAAATCTATAGGCACATTTGATCACCAGGCTGTCCGTTAGCGCTGAGCGGAAGCCAAACAAACCCAGTGTGTGCGTGCAGCTTCCTGGCCCTCCCTAGCCTGGCTGGGTTGGACGTGGCTTTCTTCCGGCCAGCCTAAGGGTCACTTGAGTATAACTGTGTAGTTTTAAGAAGCTTCACTTAACTTACAGCATGTGTCCTCCTGGCTCCCCTAGGTCGCAGATATTAAGAAAGTTAACAACTTCATCCGAGAACAAGACTTGTATGCTTTGAAATCAATTAAAATTCCCGTGAAAAGCCATGGGATCCTCACAGAAACCCACAAAGAACTGAAGCCCCTTCCAGGCCCATCCTCAGAGACCAGAGTGACCTTCGCGGAGCCTCCCCCTGCCGACAGCGAGGCTGCAGGTGCCGATGCCCAGGCCAGCCAGTTGACAGACTTCTTTAAAGGCATTGACCAGAACATCGAGCGTGCCGTGCACTCGGAGATCTTCCTGGGCGACAGCTGCTGTGTAGACGCAGCCGATCAGCCGCTGCTCCCCACGGCCCCGAAGACACCCACAGACGGTGCGGACTGTGGGATTCAGTGGTGGAATGCTGTCTTCGTCATGCTTCTCATTGGGATTGTGCTGCCAGTGTTTTACTTGGTCTATTTTAAAATACAGGCTACTGGGGAGACCCCTAGTAGCTTGAACACGACTGCCGTCCCCTATGGCTCAGTGGCATCAAGTGTGGGTCCAGGACAGTCCCCCAGGTTGGCACTTCCAGTGCCAACTCTGACCTCGGCAGGCAGCCAGCTCAGCCCGACCACCCCGGCAGGCAACTAGGCTGTGGTTTCTGGAGAAGCAGCCCCGCCTCAGCGGTCGGCGCCTGCTGCCCACACCTGGCCCTGGCTGTGCCCTGCCTGTGCCCTGCCTGGGGTGCTATAACTTTGTTTCCTGGGTTGTGTGGACGCGACCGTAGGGCACAGTGCTCTGAGTTGCACCAGCCCTGAGGACTGCTCGCTCCAAGGCTGCGGGCTCCACACACCAATGTCGTCAGCTGTCTCTGTATTCAGGGTGCCACCAGACAGTTACCTGAGACCCACACTGCTTCCTGAAACCACTCGGTGGACTGGCTGGCTGGGCGGACCCCAAAGCCGGCTTTGCAGAGGGAGAGGAATGGCCTCCGCCAGGGGAGCAGTAGAGTGGGTGTCCCCAGGGTCAGGGCAGGTTGGGTCATCTGCCTGTTACAGCGTCCCTGTGCACTAAGGAGGCACTCTGGCTTGGCTTGGGGAAGTGTTGTCTCCCCAGGAAAGGTGCTATAGCGTAGTATTTTATGTTCCCCTGATTTACAGAGTGAAGATTATGATTGTAAGGAGTCCTGCTTCCTCTTTGCCCATCAGTTAGCTTTACTGAAGCAGAGCCACTGTGGGATTGAAGAGTTCACAGTGCTTCCCTGCTGGGGAAACAGCAGTTCTGTCCCTTGGTTTCCTGTCCATGTAGTCTGCTGCACAGGTACTTGTTACTTTCCATGAAAAATGCCCTGACACCAGGGGGCTCCCGAGTCATCCTAGCATCTTTTAAGTGTATGTGGTACAGGGTCTCACTATGCAGCTTGGACTCACAGTGATCCTCCTGTTTTCAGCCTCCCCAGTGCTGGGATTGCAGGCATGCGCCACCACACCCAGTCTCAGTTGGTGACTCGGCACGCGCACGGGGTGCATGACACATGGTGCCAGGGATTGAACTCCGGTCCCTGTGCTTTCCTAAGCAGGCGCTTAGTCGGCTTAGCTATCTCGCTGGCCCTTTTCTGGTCTCTTAAGGAAGGGGGCTCTTGCTGGCTCAGGTGTGGTAGGAAGGATGTGTGTAGTCGCCAAGGTGGGAGTTGCCTTGCTGGGATCACCCAGAGCAGCAGCCCTGGAAACCCTGTGTGCCTCCTGCCACTTCCACAGGAGGGGCCTTCTGGGTGGTGCTGCCCCTGGGCCAGTGCTGGTGAACCTACAGCACACTTATTACCTGTTTTTAACAGCAAAGATGTTAAATGGTGGGTTGGGTTTTCTAAACCAAAACGTCAGTATTCAGATTGGGTTGAGGTGTTGGCGCTATGCTGTGCCTAAGTGGGTTTGGGCTTGCAGTTTGGGCCACTTGGTCTCTAAAATGCTCACCCTCCTGCCCTAGGGGAGCCCCCTATGTATGGTGTAGCCCACAAGGGTAAGTCCAGACACTTCATGGAGGGGCACAGAAACAGCAGCGTAGAAGGAGGAAGGGCTTAATTCAGCTCATGGCTTGATAGGCTTATGTCCTGTTAAGTTGGTCTGTTGGTTTTAGATCTGTGGCCAAGTGGCCTATCATGGCAGGGAGTGGGTAGCAGAGCCTGCGTCATTGCATGGGAAACTGATGTCATTGTGTGACGTCATCTCCTGTGTTGACTGGAAATGGGAAGAAGGCCCACAGTCCCAAGATTCCCTTCACGGGTACTGCTCCAGCAATCTAACTTCTTCCTACTAGGCCTCACCTCAAAAGAATGCCAAGCTGAGGGCCACACCTTTAAGTCTTTAGGCCTTTGGGACACTTAGTTATGGCTATGGCTGACCATGGGCAGATAGGGTCAGCGGTTTGCCTGTCCCCACCTCTGGCAAGACACCAGCCAGCTGTGTGTAGGTGGGGTGGGGTGAGGCAGGGAAGCGGTGGAGGGGCTCACTGCTTCACCCACAAGGTCTGTGGAAAATGCCCAGAAATGCTGCCCTTGAGGCACTGGTGTGGCACTCGATACCTGAGGCCCAGAGATAAATGTAAGAGATCCACCTTGGGAGTGGAGGGGAGGGTGGCAGAAGAGTCCTGCAGATAGTTTCCAATTTCTGTCTCTCAAGTTTGTGTGAAACAACAGCCTGGAGTTCAACTTAGTGCATTTACATCATCTTCACAAATGTTTTGAGAGACCAGGATGACCTTCGGGACAAAATGGACTTGTCAGCCCAGATACAGGAGACATTTTGATCATGTAAATGCTTTTTCCAGTTACGTGTCTCTGCTCATGGTGTTGCTGGGAGCCCCAGATTTCCCTATTATTTGTGGCCTTTAACTTCACCAGGGAGGGCCCGAGTCCCTTGGGAAAATCACTTTTGCCAGGCAAAGAATGTAAATCTGTATCTCTTACTTTTCTCAAGTGGAATAAAATGCTTTCTTCTGTGAAGGAAAAATGATTCCTGCTTTTTTAAACTAGGCGATGACTGAGCATGAGTAAGAGGGGCAGTGATGAGGGTGGGCATGTGTGTCCAGCCAGGGTGAGGCTGTGCCCCAGCTCTGCCTGGACCCAGCAGCCAGGGCTTGTGCTTCCATGGGCTGAAGCGGGCCCACCACCCTCCAGCCGGCCAGCGTGCCTGAGCAGCTCTGGAGCTATTTTGTGAGCTACACGTGGGGAATGTGAAGTTCATTTGCTGTGTAATTTGGTGTCACTGGGTATGTTTTCAAGAAATAACTCATCTTTTTGGTGGAAAGTGCTTAATACTGAAGCGTAAGGACTCTACAGTTTGTTCCGGGAGCGAAGGCTCTGAGTGTCTGTGTACCAGGTCTTTAGGTCTGAAGATCCTGAAGCTGAGAGAAGAGCCCGTTGGGGCTGGAGGGGCTGGAGGGGCAGGTGGCTGAGTTCAGCAGCAGGAAATGCCCAGGAGTCTGAAGCGCTCTGCTCCGTTTGGGAAGCTGGGCTGCAGCCCTAGGAGCAAAAGCTACAGTAAATGACCTGTGGGGCTCCGGGGCTCTAAGAGCTTACACAGGAATGCACTGTGCCCTCAGGTGCCCTCGGAAGTGGGCTCTTAACTCTTCTCCACTTTGCAAACAACCTGAGCTCCAACAGCTGGTAGGCGGGCTTCAAGGCCCAGCCCAGGTGGATGGGCTTGGAAACCTGTGCTCTGCGCCCTGCCCCCCTTGTTCCCTGCCACCTGCCTGACTCCAGGCTCCGGAGGCACTGAAGGCCAGGGCCACACTGGAATACAGAGGCCACGCAAGCTGCCTGTGGCTTCTTGAGACAGGGCTTCTTCAGGAGGGGCAACAGATACAGGAATTAAGACGGACTCAGGTGGGACACTGCTAGTGTAGTGTTAAGAATCCAAGCCCACTGCCTGGATGCTAACAACTGTAGAATCAGCATTCAGGTACCTGTCTTTTGCTCATGTAAAATCAACTCAATTTAGCTCCTGGTTTTGTCAGTAAACGAGCCTCCCCTAGCCACTTTGTCCCTCAGCAGCAAGGTTTATGACCAGAGAAGGTCAACTAGCTTCCTGGGCTGAGCAGAGTAAGTAGCTACGCAAGAATAGGTGGCACCCATTTTATTTTTTATTATGATTTTTATTTTTGCAGAACCGGGGATTGAACTCAGGCCCTTGCGTTTGTCAGGGAAGCGCTTATTCTACTGAGCTATCTCCCCAGCCCCTCAGCACCCATTTTAATTTGTCCTCCCAGAGCCAGCTGGGTACCTGGTGCCACCGCGGAGCCATCAGCCCTCACAATGCTGAAGACAATAGAGGTACTGGGGTCCTCACAACCTAGTGGGCGACACGTGTGAGTCAGATTGCAGATCCCAGCACCACCTGGGGAATATGAGCTACTTTCATGTGCCTTTCCATCCGAACCCAGAGCTCCCTTCTCAGGGCTGGGATGTTTGGAGGACAACTGGAAGGTACTGAGAGTCTGAGAAGTACAGAGTTTGTGTGCAATGACTTGAAGAACAGTAACCTCAGTTGGGGAGGCTTGGTTGGTGGAAGGAGTTCACTGTCTTAATTTATACCTGCAGGGCTTTATGAAGGTGACAGAGCTTCAAAGGACATAGATCACTCCAAGTAGCCATGCTCCAAGGAAAGCAAAGAGCACTCAACGGAGGCATCAAAGCCTACCCCCCACCACACAAGAGTCACTGTGCCTAGGAGGCAACCAGAAGTGACCAGGCATGTAAAACAGAACACCAAACCAAACCCCTAGTGGGGGTTGGGGGTGTCACAAAACAGACCCAGCATGACACAAATAGAATTAGCAGTTAACGTTGTCACAACAGCTACTGCAAATCAATACCATACATATCTGAGGCAATATGCAGAAGCAGCAGAAGGTATAAAAAGCCCAACAGAAGTTCTAGAGATAAAAAAGACCCACAATGAGAGATGCACTTAACAGGACTAGTGACAGAATAGGCCTCAGAAAATAAAACAGAAAACAGCAATAGAAATTGGCCAAAATGAAACAGAAGGTTAAGCAGAAAAGTATGGAGAAGTATACAGAGCCTTGGGACATCACATGGTCCAACATGTGTGGAACGGACAGGAAAAGAGGAAAAAATTAAGCACTGCCTCTAATGTTTCTGAATGTGCTCCAGACAGCAACCTAAATGTGCTCCAGACAGAATCACACAGGCATGAGAGAGCGTGTGGTCAGTAATAAGGCACCTTCATCGGTATCACCGACTCAGGCACAGGCGTCAACACTCCATGCAAGCTGCGAGCAGCGGTGCATAGCCAGCATCCCAGTACTACAGGAGGCTGCAGCAGGAGGGTCACAAGTTCAAGCCCAGCCCTGGCAACGTAGCAAACTTAGAGCCTAACTCAAAAACAAGGCAAAACAAAAGGCCGAGGGATGTGTTCAGTGTGGAGTCCTTTGCTTCAATCCCTAGTACCACCAAAACAACAAGAGATAATTTCATGGTTACACACTGAGACAATCACTTCGTAGTCTTCCCTCCTGCAACCAAGCCTCTCTGAAACTGTGAGGGGACTGTTCTTGAATTCAGGGCTCATCGTCTTTCTAATGCTTACTTCCCATTGTCCATCAAAGGGCATACCTTCAGAACCCAGCCCCACCCTATCCCCGTAGCATTTGCCCCACAACTCCATCCCCATGTAGTAGTATTCAGATGAGCAGCTGGCAAGGGTGGACAGCGCATGCACCAGTAGTCCAGGAAGCAGCAGTTCTTCATGTTCCCTTTGAGAGCCCCACTCTTCTCCCCTCCCCAAGTCCTCCTGATCACGTTGGGAGAACACAGTACCTGCCACATTTCCTTGCTGGTCATTGACAGGTCCTCTGGTCCCCACTTCTCCACCAGTGTTCTCTGCACTTACGTCTTGACGGCCCTGTAGAACGGTGACTTCCTGTCTTTCTCAAGTTGTATCATTTATGGGAAATAAACAATACGACCTGTGGCACTCTGGAAGGGACACAGTGGGCCCTTATGTGGGGCCTAGCATTGTAGGTAGTGACAGTGGATAGTTGCTGGAAAATCTGTCCAGTTATGTTGTTTTGAAATGAGTGACAGAAAGGCAGGTTTCAGGATGATGGGAAAAGGGACAGCTGCAGAAGGGAAGCCCTTGAGGAGACAGGATGAGACTCAGCACTCAACACGGAAGGCTTGACCTTAATGAGGCGCAGCTGGCTCATCCACAGCACCCACACAGAAGACACAGGCTGTGCATGCGGATGCGGACTGCTGGGCTCCTGGGGAGAAGATGAGATATTCAATCTCCTGTGACTGAAACTCTCTTGCCAATGGGCAAGTAAGGGACCAGTTACGGAGAGGAAACAGCCGCTAAGCTGTGAATAGAGGAGTTAAGATAGAAATGTCCTAAGCAGACAACTCTGACATAACAGAGAACTGAAGCTGCATTTCTGGGCAGTACTAACGGATATCCAAAATTTGTGGTCTGAGTGGAACACACAGATTTCTGCATTAGACTGAAATGTATACGTTGCCATAGTCATGAGACAGTACCTCATATTGATGGGGTAAGAACAGGCTTTTAAATAAATGGTATTAAAGAAATGGGGACAACTATGCTAGTGGTAGAGCTCAGCAGACTAAGCACCTGCTTAGGCAAGCTCAGGAACCAGATTTGATCCTGGGTACTGCATGCCACACCAGCCCCCTGGGGCTGAGCCGGGGTGACAGAGCTCAGGTGTGGTGGCGCATGCCTGTAATCCCAGTGCTAGGGAGGCTGAAAACAGTATCACTTCGAGTCTAAGCTGCATAGTGAGACCCTGTACCAAATACACGAGAGTGAGTGGGGGAAGGGGAAGGAGGAGGGAGGGAAAAAGAAAAAAAAAAAGAAGTGGGGACAAGCAGCCATCTGTAAAACAACAAAGTTAGATCTGTACATAAAATTAAACTCCAAAGCGGATCTAAGAGTATGCTGGCATGGGCCGTAATCCTAGCACTCTGGAGCCCAATGCAGGACTTTTGAGTTCTAGCCAATCTGCATTCCATGGTGAGTCTCTTGATTATAGGGATGATTTGATTAGAACCAAATCAACTAAGCCAAACCAAAACAAAACGCATACAAGAGAACATGGGTGGATTTTTCCGTAGCCTTGGTGTAGGGAGAAAATTTATAAATGCAACTCAAAATCCATACATAAGCAGTAAAATATGACTGATAATAAAATTTTGTAAGATAGAAATACCATGCACAAAAAGTCCAAAGACAAGTGACAAACGGGAGCAAAATAGTCATGATCCCTATGTAGAGCTAACTCTGATATAAAAAACTTAAAAATTGATGGGCCAGGGACAGGGATTTGGCTCAGAGGCACAAGTGCCTGCATGGCAAGTGCAAGGTCTTGAGTTTGATCCCTGGTACAAAAGAAAACAACTTAAGAATTGAGAGGTAAGACCAAAACTCAGAGGGGAACAAGATAAGCAGATCTCATCCCCAAACGAGAAAAAATACTCAAAATCATTTGTAATAAAGGCAAGTTAGCACTGAGATACAATTTCTCAAGCCTGTAAAAATGCAGAACACAGAATACATTCAGGTGGTGAAGTGGTGGGAACACAGGCATTCTACGAAGTTAGAGGAAACGTCAACAGGTACAAATCTGGAGGCTAACTTGGTAACACCTGACAGAACTACCCGTGAAGCCATGCAGCAATCCTACCTCTAGGAAGCTCTGCTGGAGACAGGCAATTCTGTAACAGGACAAGACATATGCATGAAGCCAGCCACTGATAATTCAACAGTGCTGCAACCTAAGGGCCTGTGGAGGGTTTGTGAGCCACCATGGAGCACTATGCAGCCCTAAACAGAAATGATGACCATTTCTACAAAATGTCTCTGCGGTTTCCAGAGATGCTGTCAGGCGAGAAAAGGCAAAGCTGCTGATTCTGCAAAGTATTGTACCACAACTGAAGTTTGGCTATCCATATGAAGTTGGTAGGACAAGCAGGGGCTTGGGAATAGGGTTCCAGTGACATTTCTCAGCTCTCTTAGATACACAGTAATGCTTCAGCGACCATTCATATACTCCCAAATAAATAATTACAAACAAGAATGACGGGCAAGAGACCCCAAATGGGACAAACAGAGTGATATGAGTGTCTGGCTATATTAACAATGAGCAACACCACAGAAGAGGGCTGGGAACAAAAAACAGGGGAAACCATTATCTTGACCAGATAATTTAAGGCCAAAGGCAAATAACAGCACAACAGTGGCACAATTACACAGGTATGGGCTGGCCATGCTGAAACCGCATGCTAGCAGCCCAACTGAAAAGCCTGTTAATGACAGCGGGGCTTCCTACCACAAGACGCCGAAATGAAGAAAGGCAAGACCAACCCTGGAGAACTGGAGTCTGAAGAAAAACCGACAGAGTGTGGCTGTGTCTCAACACACTGACGCGTCCTGTGCTATCTGCCCAGGGCCCACTGGCAGCGACACCCTAGGTGCAATCACCCTGATCTTGGTTGCAAAATACCATTCACCAATAAAATGAACCAGGAATCAAAGAAACAGGGGAAGAGGGAAAACACAAGATGAGTGTGGGAGTGCTGTGGTGTCAGTGAGGACATACCAGAGGGGACAAAAACAGAGACCCAAAGACCATGAGTTTACCAGCTAGGTCTTCTAATGGCCAAAGGTAGGGGGAATGATAGTAGAATGTGTTGTAATCTGCAGAGCAGAATACTCTCGTGGCCGTAAAAATACAAGCATGCAAGTGTAAAACGACAGCTGTTTCTCACAGCAGAATTCTGACTAATAGAGAGAGTAGGAAATAGGCCACCATACAGGAAGTGTTTGCAGAGAAGACCACCAAACGTAGAGTCAAAGGCTGAGGAGCAACCTGCATCGTCTCACAGAATCTCTGAGACATTTCCAAGCTACAGAAGGCAAGACAGGAGCTTGCAGGTGAGAAGCATGGTAGAAACGTGATTGTCATGATCTCCAGCAGTAAGGCATCTGGGTATCACAATTCCATAACGCACTAAGAGTGCAGGACTCCGGTGGTACTCCTGCTGAACGCACGACACGACTCGGACCCTGAGAAATACCAAATCCACAACCAAGCTGCAGCTTGTGAGCCACTGGGCAGGTGGACGGGAGCGGGCTGCAGCCCTCTGGCTGGCACAGGGCTCCAACTGGAAATCATTTTCAAGGCTGGTGCCAGTCAGACACAGAATCAGCTTAAAAACAAGATAAAGCCTGGAGCAAGGCACCCATGGGAGCTGACGAGGAACTTGAAGTGAATTGATTTTAAGTAGCTGCAGCTGTGATTATTTTTAGCCGTAAGACTCAGCCAGCTTTCAAAACCTGCTAATAAGAGCTCCACTGCAGCCAGCCATGAGAAGCCAGCACAAAGATTCAGCTTTTAACAATCCGACACCAAGAATCTGCTTAGTTAGGAGCTGGCTGAAAGGCAAACGAGAGGAACAGAACATTCCCACTGCAAGGTTAGATAATATTTTTCATTTTCTAACTGAATTATGATCAAGAAAGATGATCACTGGCTAAGAACCAGCATACTGGAACATATAACTACTGCTTCTGAAAGTCAAATGCAAAGTAAATGTCTTCTGTTTTTACTGTAGCATTATGTGTGCACTCTGGACAAAAGAAATCTTTCACGCCCTCAACTCTGAAGATACATGGAAGCTAATGACAGTACTAACAACATTCCACCCTCCTCAGCACACTTCAGAGGTATTTCCTGTAGTTACTGGAGCTTGAATGAACCTAACAGAGCCAGCCAGGCTGACCACGCTGGGGCCTGGCCAGCCGGCCAGCTGACTGGCTGCCTACAGGATCCAGAGCTGCCGATGCTCATGGGGTGAGACGGGTAGGGCCCCTCGACATTTCCCTGCCCTTGTTTAAGGAAACAGGACCTGCAGGTTCAAGAAGGCCCCAAGAAAGCAGCAGGGTGGCAGAGAACTTCTGGGGGAGGGGCTGGCTGGGGGCAAAGCCAGCACCTTCCTATTCCCCCAGGCAAAGATGACACGGTTCGGACGCGCAGTAAGAGCCAGTCCATCTTTACTAGAGCGAGTGCAGTAGACAGTTCACAGCGACCTCTAGCATTGTCTTAACCATCTGATGGAAAGTTCACTATAATATTTATTATATAATGAAGAAAAAACAACACATTCAGGGAAAAATTGAGATTAACTTAATTTTTCTTAAAAGGTTCATCTCAATGATGGCAACAAAGTCCAGCTTGTGCCGCCAAACGGTTTTACATGATCAAACCGTGTACAGCTTCATGTGTGAACTGTTGACTACAAACATTTACCAAATACATAAATCTCTTTTAAAAAAGCCATTTTAAATATAGCAAAGCAGAGTTTTCTTGCACAGCAAAGTGAAGAAAGTTTCTACAGAGAAATAAAAGTTTTACATTTGTAAAATCATTTTCACATTCCAATCATCTAGCTTTTTATGATCCAATGCCAGGAGTTCTCAGGTTCCTTATTTACTATGTATTTCTTGTGCGCATGATGGTTGATACAGAAATTATGTTAATGTACTATCCGTTGTCCTTACAATAGTTAAAAGGAAATGGCAAAACATGAACTGTTCCTATAGAACAAATCCCTGATTTAGTCTATAACACAATGGACATAATTAGGGCTCAAAAGATGGAGTTTCGATTGGGACCATCTGTGGATACACAATGGTGACTTTCACTCTCAGTGCAGTGCCAGTTAGAGTACTGAAGGAAGTACAGCTGTTGGGAACTTCCTGTAACCAGTGCAATGTAAGCTTTTTTTGTTTTTGTTTTTGTTTTAGTAATAAAATACTTCATCTGAAGGGATAAAATTTTCCTGCAGTGGTGTCTTATACAAAACACGTAAGTCTAAAAGGGTAAGAAAAGTTGGTTTTAAAGCAATGCCGTTAGTGTCCTCCCCACTCTAGGCTGGCTTTCGCCCAGAGATGCGGACGCAGACGCGGATGCGGATGTGTCTGCACGTGAGGGGTGAGGGATGTCTGCTGAGTCCATATGCTCCACATCCACTAGGCATATGGAAAGGGTTAACAGTCAAATACCCAGCTCCTGAAAATGGAATATGTTGATCCTTGGTCAGTGTAATTTAAATACAAACTCCGAGCCTTGTGTAATATTGTTTTAGAAAACAGTAGTTGTACTGATTATAAACCTGCATAGAAAGAAAGACTATTGAGATACAGTCAGAAAAGCCATCTCATAAGGCACACAAGAAAATAGACAGTAAATGTGAATGTGTTAACTCCTATTCCAATATACAGCAGAAGTTCATGAACATGCATAAATAATAACAAAAGGCTCACTTAACACTTTCAAAGCTATAAATGGTTTACAAAGTGGTAAGGATTATCCTGGAAATTCAGTGTTGGGGACAGTCTTAGTTTTGATTAGGTGTGACCTTATCCAGTAAATTAAGTATATTTTTAAAAAAAACAAAACCCTTTTTGGCCAAGAGGCAAATGCTCATGGTGAAGTGGAGACGGCTTCTCACCCCCTACACGGCGTATGAGCCACTGAAACACCAGTCCCTGTTCTGCAGCCTATGTGCGCCACAGCTTTCTCCTGTACGCGATACCTACGCGTCAGTCAGGACATCTGGCTGATGATTTGTCACAAACAGCAGATGAGAAAAATGTCAAATAGAAAGTAATTTAGGGGGAAAAAAAACAAAGTATAAATCGTAGGTAGCTGCTCGACCATTTTAAAATATAAAATAGCAGCAATTTTTAAATCCTTCTTTTGAGTTTCTCATGGAAAGGAATATTTAAAAATCTATGATAAAAGATATACAGGACTTTGAATTTTGCATGGCACAAGCCCAGAAAACAGATGAGCTCGCTACCATCATGAGCTGTCTTCCTGTAAGAATAAGGCCTTGCTGAAAATCCAAACCCAGGGTGGCGCTCATTTTCACCAGGACGGCAAGTGTCACCGCGAGGACCTGCTCCACCAGCAAATTTCTCCCCACACCAGGGGTCCTCTTATTGCACAGAACAACCCACCACGCAGTATACTTTGTAACTAGCTGCAACGTTTCGCTTTTAGAGAGCAAAGGAAAAAGGATCCCTTGCCTCATGAGTATTTTTTCCCTAATCATTTACCACTTATAAAACCTTTGTGCTCATCTACTATTTTGTCATTTTCTCTATAGTAATTAAATTAGGTCATATTTTTCTACTATATTTTTCCTCACGAAAGGCAAGTTTTAAATAATGCCTTATAAAATCTGTTACAACACATTTTATATTTATGCAGGATGAACTTAACACCATTTTTTTGCCACTCTGCTATTTATGTACACATATAAAATATATGATGTTCACCCCATACAGCACAAAGATTACAATGTAACATCACACATTCACC
>PVKN010025037.1:0-14252 GCA_004027915.1 Capromys pilorides | reverse complement strand
AATAAAAGGAATAAGAATAGGTAAAGAAGAGTAAAACTATCACTATTTGCAGATGACATGATAATCTACTTGGAAGACCCAAAAAACTCCACCAAGAAGCTACTAGAATTAATACACAAATTCAGTAGCGTAGCGGGTTACAAAGTCAACACACAAAAGTCAATAGCATTCCTCTACACAGATAACAAGCACAATGGGAGAGAAGTTAGAGAAACAATACCTTTTATGATAGCATCAAAGAAAATCAAATACCTAGGAATTAACCTAACTAAGGAAGTATAAGACCTTTTCAATGAAAACTACAGTACTCCGAAAAAAGAGATCCTAGAAGATTTCAGAAAATGGAAGGATATTTCCGGCTCCTGGATAGGAAGAACCAACATTTTGAAGATGGCCACACTCCCTAAATTGTTATACAGATTTAATGCAATTCCTATCAAAATACCATCAACATACCTCACAAACCTGGAGAAATCATTCCTAAAATTTATTTGGAACCAAAAAAGACCCAGAATTGCAAAGACAATTCTGGGCAACAAAGGTAAGGCAGGAGGCATTACAATTCCTGACCGAAAGTTATGCTATAAAGCTACGGTAATAAAATCAGCATGGTATTGGAAAAAAAAAATAGACCTGAGGATCAATGGAATGGATTAGAAAATGCAGAAGCAAATGCAAATGCACTCAGCCAATTTATCTTTGACAAAGGGGCCAAACACGCTTACTGGAAGAAAGATAGTCTTTTTAACAAATGGTGCTGGAAAAACTGGCTCTCTACATGTCAAAAACTAAACCTTGACCCAAGTCTATCACCATGCACTAAACTAAAGTCTAAATGGATTAACGACCTAAATATTAAAAGAAAAACGTTCAATCTCCTGGAAGAGAAAGTGGGAGAAAACCTTGAAGACATCGGGGTAGGCAAAAAGTTCATGGACAAAAATCAAAATGCACGTTTAGCGCTTGAAAGCATTAATAAATGGGACCTCCTTTGGCTAAGAAGTTTTTGCACGTCTAAAGAAATTACCAACGGAGTGAAAAGACAACCCACAAATTTCAAAAAGATTTTAACTAATAAGTATTCAGACAATGGTCTTCTATCTAGAATATTTAAAGAACTAAAAGACATTAGGGTTCCAAAATTCAAAGACCCAATCCAGAAATGGGCATCTGAGATGAACACAAACTTCTCAGAGAAAGAAATTAAGCAAGCCTATAAGTACATGAAGAAATGCTCCACATCACTAGTCATCCGTGAAATGCAAACTAAAACAACAATTTTTACCATCTTACCCCAGAAAGCATGGCTATCATAAAGAAATCAGCCAACAACAAATGTTGGAGAGGCTGTGGGGCAAAGGGAACCCTTCTCCACTGCTGGTGGGAATGCAGATTGGTGCAACCATTATGGAAAGCGGTGTGGAGGCTCCTTAAAAACTAGCAGTGGAAATCTTACTGGGAATTTTCCCAGAAGAACTGAAAATAGCATACCATAGTGATATCTGTGCACCTATGTTCATAGCAGCCCAATTTGTAATAGCCAAATCTTGGAAAGAACCAAAATGCCCATCATTTAAAGAATGGTTGAAAAAGATGTGGTACTTTTATGCAATGGAATACTACTCAGCTATAAAGAATGATAAACTGGAAGACTTTATATATAAATGGATGAATATTGAACATATACTCATAAGTGAAATAAACCAGATCTACATGTGTAAATATCGTATAGTCTCCCTAGTGTAAGAAATCTAAAGAAGAAATAAAAATGGAAAGGCATAACACAGCTGAATGGAAACCAAAGACTTGTGGATTAAACAACGAAGTGACTGGAAGCAGAAAAGAGAGGAAACATAGCAGGAGCAAAGCCATACACTTATGTACACAGGATGATTTCGTTATTGATCCTAGGAAACTTCAAAACTTTTTTCACATTGATGATAGCAGCGTTCAACACTGGAACTATGCTTAGAATGCATGTTATTCTGGTCTCTTTGATGTGTAGTGCTTCCAATGTAAACACAGTTACTGTTATACTCTCTCTCAAGAAAATAGTTGGTTAACAAAAAGGTTATTAAGTGAAAATAAGAGACTAGGCAAAATGCCATACGCTTACTGGCTACAATTTTGTACATCCTTAGATTTCTAAATGTCTGTGTAAAAATGTAAATGCTTTCATCAAATTCTAAAGAGATTTATTAGAATATCAATGACTGACAGAAAATACCAATTGCAAGATAAGTCTAAGATGTTTGATATGCAGAAAGACAGTGATGTTAAGCTCAATGACATATGTGATAGAGTAATAGTATCATGAAGCTTCTCTGCTGGAGGTTGAGAATGTAAATTAACTGACCAAAATTGGAGAAAAAGAAGGACTATGAGGATAGCCAACAGTTTGGCCCTAGCCCTTCAAGGTCAGTGAGGACTCAGAGCATAAGCGAACCTGTGCTGTAACATTCTATAACTCAGTGGTTTACCAAAATTTCTATTCGAGGAGATTAATGAACCTCAGAGGAAAGGGATAAATGAAATATAGTGTGCCTAAGGAGAGTCACCTAGAGAGAGGACATTCTCTCAGGCTTTCACAGAGAGCAAACTGGTCGAGCAATGGCCGTGACTCATCCTGGTGGCTGACACAGGCAACAGTTCTACACAGCACTGTACATGGTTCCAAAGTTAATCCTGAGGGGATTTGACACTGCAAGATACAAAAGATGAACATTCTGTTTTACATGTTTGGCCTTAACTTGCCCTTGACCACCCAGGAGAAAAGCTTAATTATGAGGCATAGAAACAGAGATAGATTAGTATGATGAGTTGTAAAAGGCTTATACCAACAGCCTCCAACATTGCCAGTTTCACTGGTAATCTATTACAATTATGGAACGTTGGGCTATGTATATGGCTGCTCCCTCTTAGTACAAAGAGAAGAATTTCTTTTTTGTTTTTTCTTTTTTTCCTCTCCTGCTAATATGGATTAGAAAATTTATCATGTCTACACCCTGTACTCTATATAACTACTATGAGGGCAACAATATTCAATATTCATGTGTTTTGAAATTATCATATTGTTGTTTCTTATTAAAAATAGAAGAAAAAATTTAAAAATAGACAAAAATGAAATGAGAAAAGGAGAGAAAAAAAGCAATAGAAAGCCAACTGAAATCAAATCTGGAATTAAGGAAGTTAATTTCATGAGAGAATAACTCATTTAACATGCTAGAGAATGCCAGACACCAAATGTTTGGTGGAAGTTGAGTTTTTTTTCCATTGACAGCAAATTGGTTGATATACAGACATGTGTATCTTGGCTCAAGAGTGTCCTAGAGGGCTTTGTTGCCCCTGTCTCCACTGTGAGTTGTGAGGCTTTCCATCAGCTGGCTCTAGCCTTCCTCCCTAATTTCTCTTCACTCCCTTCAGCCTGAGTCAGGCAGTTCCTCAGTCCTCTTTGTGCCTTGCATATGCCCATCTCTCTGCTCTTGTTCTTGTTGTTTGCTTTTCCTGAGGTCAGCACAGTGCCTCCATCAGAGTCTCTACTCATTCATTTTTTAATTCCTTCATTTGTGTCCTGACTTCCAGGTAGTTTTATGTCAGATGTTGTGCAAGTTTATTTGGGGGATACCAAAGGCTTGCATGTAGTCATGTTCTTTTTGATTCTTGTGTTTTTTTTTTTTTTTTTTGTTGTTGTTTCAGGATAGAGGACAGATACTTAATACCAAAACAAGTGGGCAAGTGGTGTGGCAATGTAACCTGTATGCCATGGTCTTCTGTTCTTGGCATTTCTGAGGCCAGGAAAGAACTCCAGAACCAATATGCTCACACCCTAGGTGGGTCAGCTTATGTGGTAATGTTGCCTTCTTTATTCCTTTTCTCTTTCTGACTCTGTCATGACCGCTGGGTGGGGTTCGGCCTCTAGACTGTGCTGCCAGGTGATGTATTACCTGTCATTGTCACCTTTGGCCACAAGTGCTTCCTCAAATATAGTCTTCTTATGTGCAAATGTCATGCTCAATGGACTGATAGAAGAACCAAAGGCCATTGTTCCTTACATCTTACCGTGGTTTAGGAGAGTATAGAGTAATAGTCCCTTTGCTCCCTGGGAACTACACACAAGTCCACCAAGGGCTAGGTTAGGGTAATTCTATTCTGTTTAGTGGTTCTTCCTCCAATGAAGAGGCATTTTTAAAAAATGAATCCGTTGTCTCTATGAAGTTCTAACTCAGGAATTTTCTACCTTACCCGTTTCTCAGATGTCCCTCCAAAAGATTTTACTCCTAAAAGCAGGCTCCAGCAATCCAGATTTCCTGCCTTCTTTGCTTATGTCCCCAGTATTATTGGAAGGAATAGAGTAAAAACTTTTTCAGCAAGAACAGAGGACAATGTCCAAGAGTCAGTAATAGAGAAAGCTTAGAAGAATGAACCACTACGTGGGGAACAGGGAAAAATCAATTCAAACAGAAGGAGCATGTGTATAAAGTCTCAAGGTTCTGGAAGGGTCCATCATGGCTCGGGCACATGATGGGTTTTAGAAAAGAGGACAAACTGAAGATGGGCAGTTAGGGTGCAGCCAGATACAAAGACTTTTAACCCACTGTAAACCATTTGGACTTCATAACTGCAAGTCTTATTAAGAAATAGTCATTGCATAGTTTTTGGATTTAAAATGTCTGATTTTGTGCTATGACTCAGGTTTTATTACATATCCATATTTATTCTTGGTATAGGCTCCTTGTAAATATGTTTCTTCAATATGTGAGTTTTATTTTTTCTGCCTTTAAGATTCTAACAGTAATAACTATGGAGGAAAAGTAGATTTTGATTTAAATACTTCAACTTTCCAACAAATGAAATAGAAGCAATTCTCCTAAGTCCTGGGCTTCAAAATTCTTCAGGAATAAGAATGATTAATCCCCAAAATGTTAGCCATGGGTAACAATGCCATATAAACTGAATGATTTCTCTGGGCAATGAGGAGGAGGTTTCTGTTCCACCTGGAATAAGAGTCATGCATTTCACTCATTTTCCTATCTCAGACCATACAAAAGAAGGTAGGCAGATTATCAATTGCTATAATTTATATAATTTAGTGATCAAAATTTGTTATGGTACTTTGTTGGGTACTTGCTCCATTCATTAATGATGGGGTTTTTGGGCACAGGGTGCCAGGCCTTCCATTTATTTTGTAATCTCCACATGAACCAGCCTAATGTTCTATATCTTGGAAAATACTCATTGATATTAGGGAGGTAGACAGTTAGACAAGAAGTGGACAGGAATACTAAATATCCAAGAGCTTTGGGATTATGTAGGTCTGAATATGAAGCACTTGTTTTATTGGCTCCTGGCTATGTAGTATTTTTTTTTTTTTCCTTCTTGAGACAAGGTTTTACTATGTAGTTCAGGCTGAACTTGGACTCACTTTGCAGCCCAGGTGGGCCTCGAGCTTACTAGGATCCTCTTGTCTTAGCCTCTTTAGTGCTGGGATTAAAGGCATGTGCCACCATGCTTGGCTTTGGCTATGTAGTCTTGAGAAAGCTAATTAATTTCTCTCCATGTCCCTAACAATAAAGGGGACATAGTAACATCTAGTGCATGAACCAGATGGGACAGAGCCTAATAGGATAGTCCATGAGCAGTGATTGGCATGTAGTAGGCACTGGATTGCATGGAAAACAGCAACAAACAGAAAGTCTGACCACTCCACAAATGAGCCATGCATGTGAGGACAGCAAAGTTGCAGCCCCCTTTGTAAAAAAAAAAAGCCACCAGCGTTAGACAATTTCCAATTTCCAAGGGCTCAGTCTTGTTCCTGTACGTTGCATAGCAAAATTCTACTTTCCCTCTTAGTACTGAGTAATCCCATCAGACCAGACTTTATGTCCAAATTAGGAGATGTCCAATTTTTTCCCAGGGCAGGCACATTCCTGTGCTCCTTCTGGGTAGGCTGATCTGAAAGTGAGGGGAAGTCTAGGGAGATATTCACTCTGTAACAGAGCAGAAACCATTGTTTTTTCCATCTGTGGCCTCTTCCATGAACAATAATTAAAAAATAGGACAAGCCAACAGCCACAATCATACTAAATGGAAAGAAAATCTGAAAGCTTTCACTTTAAAATCAGGAACAAGACAAGGTTGTTGATGGTCACCACTCTTATTCAAAATAGTCCTGGGAACATTAGCCAGAACAACTGGAAAAAGAGAAATGAAAGGAATAAGGATTGCAAAGGAAGAAATGAAATTAGCATTATTCGCAGATGACATAATACTGTAATAGAAGACAAAAAAAAATTCCACCAAAAGACTTATAGATTTAATAACCAAATTCAGTACATTCCCAAAATTAAGCTAGAATAAGAAGAGACCTAGAATAATGAAAGCAATCCTGGAGAACAAAAGAAAGGCAAGAAATATCACAATTCCTGACTTGAAATTATGTTACAAAGCTACTGTGATAAAGTCAGCATGGCATTGACAAAAAATAGACCTGAATATCAGTTTAACCGATTAGAAGCTGAAGATATCACTACAAACACACTCAGCCACCTTATTTTTGGCAGAGGGGCCAAACATGCTCTCTGGAACAAAGATAGCCTCTTTAATAAATGGTTTTGGTAAACCTGGCTTTCCACATGCCAAAGACTAAAATTAGACCAATGTTTGTCACCATTTACTAAAATAAAGTCAAAGTTGATCAAAGACATAAATATTGAAACGAAATCAGTAAATCTAACAGAGGAGAAGGTACAAAGAAATTGTGAAGACATAATGGTACCTAGAAAGTTCATGAACAAAAGCCAAACTACAGAGTAAATACTTTAAATAATCAACAATGAAAATCTCATTTTTTAAAAAGTTTTGACCCTTTTGAAGGTCAAAAAAAATCACCAACAGAGTAAAAAGAAAACTAATGAATTGGGGAAAACTTTTAGCTGACTGTCCCTCAGGGAAAGGGCTTCTATCTAGAACATATAAAGAATTAAAAAAAAAAAATTAAAAAAATCAGGTCCCCCAAATTCAAAGGCCCAAGTGAAAAATGGGCATTGGAGATGAATACATATTTATCAGATGAAAATAGAAATATTAAGTAAGTATGACTTTGTGTTCAGCATCATTGGTCATTTGAGAAATACAAATTAAAACAACACTGATATTGCATCTTGCCCCAGAAAGAATGGCTGTCATCAAGAAGTCAACCAATAATACATTCTGGAGCAGCTGTGGGGGAAAAGGAATCCTCTTCACTGTTGATGGGAGTGCAGACTGGTACAACCAGTATGGAAATCAGTGTGCAGATTCCCCAAAAGGTAGAATAAGAAGTCCTGTCCAACCCAGCTATTCTCCTGTGTATTTTTCCAGAAGAACTGCAAACATCCTACCACTGTGAAATGTGTGCACCCATGTTTCTAACTGCACAAATTGTCGTAGCTAAATATTGGAAGCAACCCAAATGCTCATTAACTGTGGAATGAACAAAAACGTGTGGTATTTTCACACAGAGGAGTATTATTCACATGTGAAAAAGCTAAACTTGAGGCTTTTATCAGTATATACATGCCATGAGGTACCACACTCATAAATGAAATAAATCAGACCCGCCGGTGTAAACATTCTATTGTTTCACTAGTGTAAGACTCTCGAAGAGTAAATAAAATCTGAAAGGTACAATAGATAGTGTGAAAGGAAAAGAAACAGCTCAGAGGGAAGGAATGAAATCATCACCGGTATGAGGGAAGAAAGAAAAGAAAGAAAAAATAAAAGGGAAATTATATATGCATATACATTATAGCTGGGATAATTGTACTGATGATTTCTACTGGCCTACTGAAAAGAACAATTAATGCTTATCTTTCTCTTATTTATTTATTTTTTGACCAATTTTGCATCCCTAAATCTGGTCATGTAAGCAACTAATTTAATAACTAAAATAAACAACCATTGTTGAATTCTTATCAGCCTGTTTAGTGAAATTCTGTATCTTTTCTAATATTTTCATTCTTTTCATAGAAAAGATGTCATCATGAAATCTGAAAAAAATACAAAACAAAACAGATCTACTCCTTTAATTTACATTCTTGTCGTATGTTCTTTCTCTTGAATATTAAATAAAAAAACTCATTGGGCCAGCAAGCTAGCTCAGTGGGGTAAAGTGCCTACTTAGGCAAGCTTGGGCAAGCCCAGAGATTGCAATTCAATCCTATGCCACCCAACCACACACACACACACACACACACACACACACAGACACACACGAACAAACAAACAAGCAAAAAACAAAAACAAAAACAAAACATCAAAACACAGCAACAACAAAAAGAAACTAACTGAAACATGAGGGAGAGAAGGTGGGGCTTTAGATCCTAAGAATCTCCCTGAGACTCACTGCCTTGACAGACCCCAGTGAGAATAGTTAGCAGTAGGGATTTTTATGCTTCTGTTGTGAGTTTTGATCATACGAGTTAGCTCCTTAAGTGGAACTCAAGAGCTCTGTAGTAAGATGCAGCTCAACTGTAGAATTTGGGATTCAGGATTCTGATCTTCTTCTCTATCCTGAGGACTCCTTCATCCTTCTCTTGGATGAAGGCTCTTGGCTTCCTGTTGCTGTTTCCTGTCCCAGAAAACCTGTTTTTGTTGAAGATCTCGGACAAGCTAATTCAGATGGAAGAGCCTGTGATTTCAAGTCTTCTCCTTGCCAGGGCATTGCAGTGAACCTAATGTTTCCACAAATATTATCCCGCCCTCCATCTGACTCAAGTCTGATGCTGAACACAAAGACAAGAGCACTGCCAAAGGCTCTGACACTACTTCCCAAGAGTCTAGTCAGAGAAAATAAGCTTATGAAAATAATTGATTTTAAAATTATGTTAAAAAGTATGAAAAAAGTGTGTGTGTGTGTGTGTGTGTGTGTGTGTATGCACATTTTTTTTTTTAAAGAACAATCTCAATTTCACCAAAGTACTCTTAGATGACCCAGAGAGAAATTTCAATATATGATAACTAGATCTGAATCACAGAGGGTGGAGTCCTCAGAACCCTGAAAGTAGTGACTGGACTTGTGGGCGCCCCAGACACATTGGCAGGCCCAGTATTTCTCCAGTGTCCACTGAGCTCATCAAAGCCAGGGCATGTTTGTGCCATCCTCACTGTGTGGGCAGGGAAGCTCTCAAGGATATGAGTCCCCTCACCAGGCAGGCAGGAGCCACCTGCTCCTGCAGCTCCCACATTCCCTCCAAGGCCTCCTACAGAGCTGTGGATTCCATCCCAAGAGAACCTTGGGCAGGAAGGCAGCACACCTAAATTCTGTGCCTGTACTCTGTGCCAGCTTAGGAAAGGCATTTACCTTGTGTGCGCCTTGGTTTCTTGTTCTTGAGTTAGACAGTACTTGCCCTATCATCTGCACATACAGGAACATGATTGTAAAAGTGGAAGCAATTGGAAAGGCACCATTTGCGCCGTACAATAAAGTTTTATTCATAATTAATTAGAGAGTGTTTATTGATAATCAGCTGCACTTCTAGACTTTGACTAGGTGCTAACTAGAGCTCATCGCTCCTATAGCTTTTTAATAACCAAGTATCTTTTCCTGATTCTGTCGGGTTAGCATGGTGTATGAATAGCAGAAAACACACTGGTTCTGTAGTTCCACCATTGACTTTACTTTCTGTGTGCTATCAAAAGCTGTCTTCATTTTTTTGAGTCTCAGTTTCCCAATCTGTTTTTCTCCTATCTTCAGCTACATCTTTTCTTCTGGAATCATGGCAGGATTGCCACAGAGAAAGAAAACCACTCTAACACGGTTATAGCCTAAAATTATTACCCTTCACATTTATTGTTTCCTCCCCAAGGGAAAATCTCCAAGACAGAGTCTAGCAAGATCTTCTATTTGTTTTTATTTTTGAAAAAATTTTTATTGCATTTAATAAGAAGCAACAATGTGAAAGTTTCAAAACACATTAGTAGGGGCCGGCGAGATGGTTCAGTGGTCTAAAGCGCCTGCTTAGGAAAGCTCAGGCAACTGCAGGGACTGCGGTTCGATCCCCGGCACCACATGCTGTGCCAGCCCCACCACCAGGGCAGGCTGGGCCAGCCACAAAATAAAGAAAGAAACAAACAAACACAACAAGCAAAAAATAAATAAATAAAATTTTAAAAAAAACACAACACATTAGTAGTACATTTCCAGTATTTGATACAGTGCATATTGTTGTCCTCCTAGTAGTTATACAGAGCACAGGGTGTAGATGTGATAGTTTTTCTAATCGTTATTGGTACAAAAAAATTTCTTCTCATTGAACTAAGAGAAAGTTGTATACATTACACAGTTGTATAGTTATATACATAATCCAATGTTCCATAATTACAGTGGGTTACTAGAAAAACTGGCAATGATGAAAGCTGTTGATTTAAGCCTTTCACAGCTCAGCATACTAATCCAGCTTTACATTTTATGTCTCGTGGTTAAACTTTTCTGCTGGGTGGTTAAGGGCAAGTTAAAGCAAGACCTGTATAACAAAACATGGAATTTTTGTATCTCCCAAGGTCAGTCAAATTCCCTCCAGGTTTACTTTGAAACCATGTACAGTACTTTGTAGAACTGTTGTCAGTATCAGCCATCTGGATAAGTCAGCCATTGCTTGACCAATTTGCTGTCTCTCAAGTAAATGGTTGGTTTACAAGAAAACAAAAATGGTATTAAATGAGAGTAAGAAACTAGGAAAAATACCAAAGGATTGACAAGCTACAACTTTGTATATGCTTAGATTTCTAAATTCTTGTGTAAAAATGTGTAACTGCTTTTATCACATTCTATAGAGATTTATTAGAATATCAATGATTGCTAGATAATACTAATTTCAAGTTAAGTCTAAGATGTTTGATACTCAAAAAGATAGTGATGTTAAGCTCAAGTACCTATGTTATAGAGTAATAGAATCACTAAGCTTTTTTTCTGGAGGATTAAGAACATAAGTTTACAGACCAAAAATTAGAGGAAAAAGAAAGGCTACAAGGATAGCCAATATTTTGATTGTAGCCCCTTAAGGTCAGTAAGGACTCAGGACATAAGAAAACCTGTGCTATAACATCCTATAACTCAGTGGTTTCCCAAATTTTCTGTTCAAGGAGATTATGGGGCTACAGAGGAAAGGGATTGAAGATATGCAGTGTACCTAAGGAGAGTCACCTAGAGAGAAAACATTCTCTCGGGCTTTCATAGAGAGCAAAAAAGATTTTCTATTTGTATTCACCCAGTTCTTTAAAATGTTCTTTTACATACATGTTATCTCACAGTTGCCCATGACAAGCAACATTTGTATGTTACTTAATATAGGAGATACAGAAGAAAGCCTTTAGAAGGATCAGGCAAACTTGACATCATAGAGTAAGATAGTAACACAGCTAAAAGATAGGAACGAAATGATGCTCCTGGTCTGGAGTGCCTGGCCTGACCCCCAGCTGGGGGAGATGAGTGTGCCCTGGTGGACTCAGTACATGTGTGAATTGCTTAGAATAAGAATGATCACTTTTGAAAGAATGGCCATTTCTGTAGTAGAAGTATAAATAATCCTTCCATTGCTATGATTGAGAAAAGTACAGAATAGACTTGATTGTTAATGGAAGGATGCTTCTGCTTTTCCTTATTTGCTTTCCTGATTTTTTTTTTTTTCTTTCTACCACTGACTTGGTCTGCTAGCCAAGCAGAGGGGAAGTTTGCTACCGAAAGACATAAATTTATTAACTTGAATGTGTACAAGGGAGGTACACCAAATAAGCCTGTGTACAGGATGTAACCAGCATCAACACGAAGCTTGTTTTCCTCTGTGATGGTTAATTTTACCTAGATAATTGGTCAAACATTATTCTAGATACTTCTTTGTGGATGTTTCTTTAAACAAGACTAACATTTAAATTAATAGACTGAATGGAGTATGATACAGGTACCTATATACAATCAGTATTAATAGAATAAGAACTGGTCTTTCCTGAGGAAGAAAGAGTTCTAGTGGCAGATTCTCTAAGGCTGAGCTATAGCAACAACTCATCACCAGCTGCTGGTCTCTGTCCAGCGTCAACAGTTGCAGTTAGTCTTTCCTCTTCCTCTTCATCCTCTTGCCTCTCTTCCTTCTTCCCTCTCTCCCTCTTTTCTTCTCTCTATCCCCTATTGGTTTTGCTTCTTTGGTGATCCCTGACTGATCTATTTTCCCACTGTCCTTGCAAGCCCAGAATGCAATGAGAGTTCGTCTCTGCATAGGTAACGGCATTTGTAAGTTGTAAGTTTGAGCTGAGAATGGACTCGGGAGGATTACTGGACTCACCTTGTCTTTTCTTTTTAAAAAAATATTTATTTATTTGGTCCAGTGTCTCACTATACTGCTTGGACTCATAGTGATCCTCCTGTCTCAACCTCCCCAGTGCCGGGATTACAGGCGTGCACCACCACACCTGGTTTCAATGGCCGGCATGTTGCTGAGCTGGTACAGCCTGTGGTACCAGGAATGGAACCTGGGTCCTTGCACTTGCCAGGGAAGTGCTTAGACTATCAAACTACCTTCCCAGCCCCACACCTTGCCTTTTCTTGGTCACTTTTTCTGTCCCTCTAGTTGGATGCTGTGATTGACCCCTCCAAAGTTAAGTACATGGGGAGGGAGGGAGAGTATGGACCAGTCATGGCAAATCTTTACAGATGAGTGCCCAAACCTGCCTACTCAGCACACTGCCAACACAATATTTGAATCTGAGTGCTGAGGCTTTAGTTTAGGAAAAAACAAAAAAGGAACAACTTTTTTTTCATGTATTTGAAACAGAGTCTACAGAATATGCAGGGTCTCACTATATAGATCAGACTTGTAGTGATGCTCCTCTTTTCAGCCTCCTAAGTGCTGGGATTATAGGTGCATGCCACCACACCCAGTCTCCATCGCCATCTCAGAGTGCTGGGGTGGGGGCGCAACACGGCATGCCGGGGATTGAACCCTGACTGCTGTGCTCTGCCTAAGCTGGCACTTTAGTCTGCTGAGCTAACTGGCCAGCCAACTTTTTTTTTTTTTAAGAAAAATAGTAACAGAGCTTTCAATACTACAAATAGCTGATGTGGCACATGGACCATGAGTTTGCCACCACTAGTATAGGCCGGAAAGATGTCCTGGGGGAATTACCCTTCTGTAAGACTTTTTCAGAACCTTTGGTCTTGGCTGATGTTTCAGCTAGTTCTTTCCTCTGTGGGTACTTTTATGGAGACTTCAGAGGCCCTGGCCCAGGGCTGGTGAACCCTTGAGGGTTTTCAGTGATACCAATGACCCACTGTGGCATGTGTGCCATTGCCATCTGTGTTCTAGACTCTGTGGTATGGATGGACCTGAATAAGTGATATCTTTTCCTTTGGTCCCCCTGAGTCCCTGTTCTGTAGGAATTTGGTCTACATGGGACCAAAGTTCTCTTGGGAAGGTGCTAAAATGGCTCTAGTTTGTTCTCCCTCTCCTGGGATCCCCTGGGTAAATAATCTACAGAACTGTGGTACGGCACTGACCCTGTGCCAGCCATGACCATAAGCATTTTACATATAGCAACTCATTAATTCTCACAGAGATTTTATGAGGCAGGTACTTTTTTAAAGCTCTACTTTTTAGGAGAACAAACAGATCTTAGAGAGGCTACACAGTTTATTTAAGTTCATACCTGCTTCTAAGTATGGGAACTTCAGATTTGCATATACTTGCTCTGTAGTGTATGTTCTGGAGATAGCTGCTTGGCCTGTAGGTGAGGCTGATGTGCTCTTGGGCTGGCATGTGACCTGCCTCAGTGGCACAGTTCCTTGGTTGGCATTCTGCTTATTAGATTCCTGGTGGGATCTATTCTATTCTCAAATCCAGGCACTGTGGTCAGCTGGCTAGGTAATCTAACCAAAGTATTTTCCACCCTAGCCACCATAACAGCTTTAGAATTGGCAAAAGCCCTTGTTTTTCTCTAAAGGAAATTTCTTTACAAAATCTTCTCTCTTTATTTCCAGTCTTTTACATTTTCCAAGTGGGTAAAGAGCTTATGGGTCATGAAACCAGTTCTAGTTCATTTCTTTTGAAAATTCTGTACAGGTGTCTTCAGAACTTCATTTTGGAATCTCACATCTATGGTATTTGAATATTCTGGTAAAGTACCAAGTTTTACATCTTAAATACATGTATGCATATTTTGCACACAAATTATCATAGTTATGATGTTTATAATAAGTACAAACTGTAAATAGTCACATACATGAC
>PVKN010025036.1:0-14253 GCA_004027915.1 Capromys pilorides | reverse complement strand
ATATATATATATATATATATATATATATATATATATATATATATATATATTTAGTTTATTTATTTATTTTCATGGCCGGCTCAGCTTGCCCTGGGGTTGCGGCTGGCACAGCATATGGGACCGGGCATCGAACCGTGGACCCTGGGGTTGCCTAAGCTTGCCTAAGCAGGCACTTTAGACCACTGAGCCATCTCACCGACCCCCTGAAAGACTTTTATCTTCCATTCACGGACCAAGGTTCACCAAGCTCGCAGAAACTAAAAATAAACACTCTGGCAGCTGTCATACGGGTGTCTCCCTGAGGGCCCTCCCTGCCCAAGGAGATTAGCCTCTATCTTGAGTAAGGATGCTCGCTTCATCCACATTCCTCACCCAGGAGTGTCTGCATCTTCTCCGTTCAAGGTGAATTTCTTACACCGGAAAGCGTCCCTGATGTTCATCCGCCACTCTGGCTATGTCAAGGTGCCACATTGCTTGCTCCAACCTCCAGCTGTCAGCCTTTGCCATGTGCAGGCTAAGCTGACTTGTAACTGTGAAATCTCCAGTGGTGAATGGCAATATTCATGTGTTCCCACTTACAATTAATTTGAAATTGATATGGCCTTCCATTTTTGGTCTGCTTTGAATGGGCCCTTGAATATGCTGACAAACCCTGAAAAGCAAATTGTGAATAAAATGTGATTCCTCAGTGAAACTAATGTGCCATTATTCTTGGAAATGTCTACCTGCAAAGATTTTGTTTTCATCCTTCAAATTATGACTAGCTCTATAGGGTAAAATTGGCACTGAATATTAACCAAAATAACAAAATTATTAGTGCAACTTCCTTGCCAAGCCTGCCACAGACAAGAAAGGGACTCCCTGAGACCCTTTAAGTTGGGTCATCTTTTCCACTCTGATTAATCTTCCTGGATAAGCGTTGGACATTTTACTTTCACCAGCTTCCATAATATATATCAATAACCCAAGGGAAAGTGGATTTATTTTCCCATCATTTCAGTTCCAGTGTGTATTTCTCAGCTCCTATGTTTCCAGTGACATGCTTCAAAGAAAATATTGAAAATTACTTTTTGGATGACAGTATTTCTGAACAGGTTTAGAAAAAAGAAATCTCATATTTGGAACTTAAAAGAAATAATGAGGGATGTGAGTTAGAGACCTTAGTTTATATTCAAGACTGATATCTGGTGAATGCTCATAACCTGAGATTTTGCAGAGATGTAACAGTTGAGTTTTCATAGAGATTCTCAATTAGGAAGATGCCCTAGGAAGCGGCCAGCATGAGTTCTCAGCATGCTTGGGGGGAAATGTACCCAGTTGCGGGGCTTTTGAATCTCTGTGTGTGATTTATCAGTGTAGTATAACCAAATGCTTTATTAATTCAAAAGATGTAATGGCTTTAATTTATTTTATATCTTTTACTGCTCAGGCCAAACACTTTAGTAATCATCACATGTGTTTCAGCGATTGTCGCATGTATTAAAATACTTGACAGCTGCCTGTTAATCTACACATTGCAACGCACACTACATTTTGTTGATGGCATTTCATACTTTATACACCCCTTTTGAATTTTGATGTTTTAACTCAATATCATTAGCAGAGAACAGGGCTTCATGAGGAATGTATTGTCCATTAAAAGTAACATGCTAAGATGATTGGGATGAGATTTGATTTAACAGTTGACTTTATAATTATATACACTCCACTAATCACAGTTTTCTCTGCTGAAAGAGACATGGTCTCCTACATATTTGTGTTGTAAAAGCAACATAAAAACATCAGTTTTTAGGTCCCAAAATGGTGCAAGATCTTCATAAAGGCCAAATGAGTATTGACAAAACTTTTGGGACAAATTTTTTATTTGTTAAATATACTATGGTTTTAGTCTTTACAAGCTAAGCCAAAAACCAAACCAAACAAAATAAAATAAGTCACCAAAAATCTCTTCAGAGATTAGAAATTACAGAAAATAGCAACATAGTCAGAATAAAGTTCTGAGAACAGATTCTAGAAGTTTCTAAGTGTTAGCTTTGTATGTGTCATTAACATTATTTCCAATTTAATAGTCATCAATGCACTGTCAGATAAATTCAAGAATTACATAAAAACCAAAGATTAAAAGACTTCATATTTTTATCATTATAATACCTACTGAAAATTGAATGTTGCTCAGCCATTTTTGTGTGAAACCCCACAACCTTTATCTTGTAAGCCAACCAGGGCAAGTTCTCCTCAGTGTGCTTCAGTGCTGACTCCACAGGTATTTCTTGAGCTTTGTCCCCATCTTGCCTTCATCACTCCTGGCACGCGGTGTCCTTACAACAGTGGCTGAAGGTTCATAGGTGAAGGTGAAAGATAGAAACAATTTTGTCAGAAATCTTAATTTTTTTCAAGAAATTTCATGTGGTAGAATGGGAAAACGCTACTAAAGTTAATTTAGTACCAACAGAAGTTATCAAAAATGCCAAATGTTGACTTGAAATGTAAGTGACTTTGTTCTCTGGTTTCAGCTCTGGAGTCCATAGCCCACGTGCCCCAGAAGAAACTGTAAAACCTCTGTGCCTGTGTCCTCAGGAAATAGACTGCAAAGTATACAGCTCAGAGCTTATTTTCAAGAGTAAGGGAAAGGAAAATCTCTCAGGTCATTTGTGCTTTATGTGTCATTTGGGTTTAAGAGCAGTTTTGATCATAAACATGATTATCTTTCTTATAAGGGAACAAAGAGAACAAAGTGCACGGTACATCTGATGGATGCAATGAGGCTTCCTGGAGAAGTGTGCCTGCTTTGTATTTACTTAGGCAAGTAAATGGAAGTATTGCCAAATAGGAAATAAAACTAATATGGGTCATGAAAATGAAATGCCATGAATGGCTCAAGTGCTGTAGTTGATGTCCTTATGCTATGGACTTGAATTCACTTCAGGGTGTTCCAGCTCAGGCCCTGGGCAAAGCATTCTTAAATGCTAATCTATTCAGTTTGTTGTCTGGCTCAGAGTGTGTGGGTTTACTGGGAGCACCTGCAGGGACTGTCCCAGATTGGAGATGATACAGGAGCATACAGTCTCAAATGCTAGGGCACTGATAATCAGCTTTCAGGTGAATTACAATTATTACAATTACAATTATTTACCAAGAAGAGTAACAGACTGACATTTTTGATGATTGACTTCCAAAGTGAAAGAATCATGATTAAGGTACAGAGACTGTGGCATAGATCTCTCTCCCAAAATACTACAGGAATGATAGCAGAGGAGGTAAAAAAGGATAAATAGCAGATACATGAGTGCACTTGCTTTAGATAGGTTGGTCAGAGACATGGAAGTAGTGAGTGTGGGAATGACTGAATTTTAGTGATGATTTTGTTTTATTTGAATATCAATGGCATCTTAGTTTTTATAAATACAAATACAAAATGTGGAGACTTTTCCTCCTGGTCCTGTCACTGTTACTATTCTGCAGCAGTAGGTATAGGGTGGAGAGATGGAGAAACACAGAGATATCATCTGAGACAAAAATCTTGTTGAAACTAACAGGGAAGGCCCAAGAACACAGCTGGACAAGCAGAGCCTTGTGTCACATGGCGCTTTGCCACAGCAGCACTTAACCTTCTTGTCCTAAACACAGTAATCCCATGGGGTGGGGCCTGGGGGATTTGGCTGCATGAACTGTGACAGCACCAGCTTGCTTTACTTCATGTATGGTCAGCAATCCTTTCAACAGCCTTGCTGTAGATGTGAGAGAGAAGCTCATACAGATGATGCTAGTTCACAGTATGTGTGCAACAGAATCAGCAATGCTTGAGCTAGTACTTAACATGGATTTTGAATTCTCTGTATAACTCTGCTGCCTCTGTTTGTTTGCTAGACTATTGGGAACAGAGAGGTATATTGTAGGCATATGGTGTTATACCCACTGTTCTGGATTTCTCTTCTTCTTCTTCTTCTTCTTCTTCTTCTTCTTCTTCTTCTTCTTCTTCTTCTTCTTCTTCTTCTTCTTCTTCTTCTTCTCCTTCTCCTTCTCCTTCTCCTTCTCCTTCTCCTTCTTCTTCTTCTTCTTCCTCTTCTTCTTCTTCCTCTTCTTCTTCTAAAAATGTATTTCATTGTTGCAGGGTCTCACTACACAGCTCAGACTCCTGCTTTTAGCCTTCCCTGCACTGGGATTACAGGCATGTGGCACTATGCCTGGACTCTGGACAGCTCAGCCCACCCTGTGGGCAGGGCTGGCACAGCATGTGATGCCAGGGATCAAGCTGACGTCCCTGTACTTGCCTAAGCAGGCACTTTAGTCCACGGAGCTATCTTGCCAGCCCCTGTTCCTGATTTCTTATAGCTGACACACTCCTAATGACGTAACTCTCAGAAATGCATGCTTGCCTGTGGCCTCCCTCCTGAAGTCTCCCACTCGCCATGAGACTGTGGTACGTACAATCTTACGTGCTCAAAAAGAAATGTCTGGCTTAAGCTCCCCATTCCTTGTTAGTCGCAAAGGAGAAGAAAGGCCGACCATGACAGATATTCTAGGAATGTCTATAAAGCTAGCATTTATATTGAAAAATTGAAGAATGCATTTCCTGTAAAATACAAAGATTTTCCAGTATAATCATGGAAAGTATCATTGGAAGTTCATTTTTGATAGGAAGTTTACCAGCTTTGACCGTCTTATCTTGCTTTCTAAGAACATTATTTACTTGTTACTATTCATAAGTCTTTGAGAACTGCTTTCTCTTTATATTTTTGTACATCACAACATTGTGTGTGCAGACACCCAAGCACATGCACACATACACACACACACATGCACGGCTACACACATGTACATACACACATATTAACACAGGAACTATTTCTGAAATGGAACCATAGCCTAAGTTCTGAAAAACCATATGGACCTCAACACTGTAATGTCAGACACTTCAGGACTTTGGTTTAGAGATTATGTGTCGGTAATGAATGAAATTCTCTATAATCTGAAGAATCAATGTCTCTCAGAATTTCTTAAGTGACTTCCTAAATATGGATGATAATAAACCGTAAACATTTTTTTTTCAGTTTAAACTCTAATACAGCTATCTTAGTGACTTTTTACTCATTGCTGGAACAAATAACCAACACCCAAAATGAAGGAAGGAAAGGTTTATTTAGCTCACAGTTACTGGAGGGTTCAGTCCATATTCAGCTGGCCCAAGGCTGAGTGGAACAGGGCAGAGGGCACCCAGTTCATGGTGGCGGCATAGAAACAGTCACAACAGAACCAACAGACCAACCAGGGCACAGACAGCAACAGCGTAAGTCTGTCTCTCTGTCTCTCTTTGTATTACATTCAGGCTCTCTGCCTCAGCCTATCCACCTTAGGCCACACCAATAATCCCAGAAGTACTCAGATCCATAGTCCCATCAGTACTAAAACACATAGTCCCAGTGGATCACGAGTCAAGTCTCAAACTCTAGAAGTCCCCACCCCATGATTGCATGAGACTTTGGGGAGGGACAACTGCACATAAACCATAACAACAGCTTATTTAGGGTGAGTCATTACGATAACATTAGCTTATTCCCTCTTTTTCCAAACACAGTGGCATGCATGCTCATGGCATAGATGTGCCTCAATCTGTTTACCTCAGCTCAGGGCCCAAGTACAAAATGCTCTTAAATGCAAAACTGCTCAGTTTGTCATGCAAAGCCTTTCAATTGTCCAAGGTTTATGGTTGCATAAGGTTGGCTAGCTTAAGCCACAAACAAACTGATTTGTCAGGTTTATTATTTGAGAGAGATAAACCATGGGAGAGATAAGTGAAAGCAGAAGAAAGGGTGGCAGCCAGCAAGATAACTCAGTGGCATAAGTGTCTGTCTGGCACGTGCAAAGTCCCAAGGTTGACCCCCAGTACAAAATCAAAACAACAACAATAACAAAACAACGGCAACAACAAAAAGGTGGAACAAAAACTTGCTCTATAGGACAAGATGCAGAAAATATTCTCAACTATTTCCACAGAATTTTTAAGCCATTGTGTCTCCATTAGCTCCTTCCCACATGCCAGGGTTAGAGAGGAGCAGGCAAGTGTGACCCCCAAGCACCGTGCCCGTGTGTGACCCCCAAGCACCGTGCCCCTTAGCCTCCGCCTCCGTGTGATCAGCCCAGCAACAGCATCGCTGTGCGCTTCGTCTGACCACGAAGGCTCCTCATGCCAAAACCACTGCTTGTTTCTCTATTCTATTCTGACGTATCTTTGAATTCCAAATTACACAATCAGAACATGCTGCTGTGGCTTAATTTTGAGAAATAATCTAAACTCACATTTTGGGACACATTTTTATTTTTGTGCTCACACACCACTTCAAAAACCTTGAAGAAAGATCTTAAAGTTGTTGAAAATCTTTGCTATAAATAATCATGCTGTTTTTATTTTAACCAACTATTTTATTTTAGTTAAATAATCTCTGAACACACTGTGTAGCCCATATATCAAATAGAAGCTAATTTTTCTTCAAAATTCTTATTACTGTGTAAATTCCATTTGACATTGAAGGGTATTTTAAATTTAGCGTTAGAGCATAGATTTGACTCTTTTATAAAAATGTTCAACACAAGTTATTGGACAATAACATATTTTGCAGCTTCAAATATTTAATATTTTGAGGACCACATCACTTAATTGTCGTCTAAGAATGGTACATAAACCTCCATATTAAGAAACTGGCACAAAGTCAAATCATCAAGAGCCCAGAAATGAACAGAGATCTTTCCACAGCAGCAAGGCAGTTTGTAGCAGCAAACTCATCTTTCACTTTTGGCAAAAAGGCAAGTGAGTCTGTGGAGAGGCCAAAATAAAAGATAGGACCAAATCATTTTAAGAACCAAGATAGAATGGTAGAAACCGAGATACTGGAAGTTTGAGAACTAGCATTCAATTTTTAACTGACTCTTGGTAAGATTAGTTCCAAGAAGTTTCCAGAGGTAGAATACGCCATGACTGAAGAGTGATGTTTCCAGTTCAAAAGAAGCATTCAAAATTTAGAGCTGAACAAGCACAGACGTTTCAGGATAAGAATACGCTCCCTGATCCTTATTACTCTAACACATTTCCAACCTTTGGTAAAAGATTTTGGAAAGTTCTGGTGCTTGTAACCCTGCACTGCACTTCCAGAGGTTCATAAAAACCTGTCTTGTGAAAAGAAGTTAATTGGCCTCTTCTGTTGTCTCAAGCTTCTGTAAGTCTATTATCCCAATTATTTTCTCTTTCACAGCATAGTGTCTAAAATTTTGACAAAGTCATGCTTTTTAACAATATGTTCTCTATTAAATGTACATACTGATCTGGGCATGATCATCTTGGCAGGATGGACTTTAATTCTGTAAAGCATCCCTCCCCTCCCATAGCCTTGTACATAATAAGTGTCGAAAATACTGTCTATATTTCTTTACTTCCTTTTCAATCCCTTCACCTGGTTACTTACTTTATAGAAGTTAGAAAGTCATATGCTGTCCTCTCTCGATTGTAGGAATATTAATAGTATTTTGACAATGGTAGAACTCCTCTGTCTCTGTGTCTGATTCTGTTTGTCTCTGTATTTGTCTCTCTGTCTTCCTCTCTCTCTTTCTCTATCAATCTCTCCCCTTAAATTTAATAACAAGGATTCCAAGGGTCATGTCATTAAATTCACTGATCTAAAGTGATCCAATAAGACAATGGCAGAACCAACTCTGGGACGCATGATTTTCTGCACTCTAAACTATCACTTTTTAATTAACATGCTACTTTCTCAAGAAGCATTAATAAATGCTTTCAGAACAGCTCTCCTCCTTATTGCCTTATTAGCATTTTAGTTTTCTCTCTTTATTTTGTAGTAGTCCACAGTTCTTGTCACTGTGTTGCGTTCAAAAAATGTGTACATTCATTCCTACTAAACATTTTACTATTGTGTTTTTCTCTTGTTCAGTATCAAAATGAAAAGCAGAAAAAAGTTTCAGAGTAAGCTTTCAATGAGAAACCTTTGCATAGTAAATAACATAATAATGACTCGAATAATAGACACATAAAAAGGATGTAGACATCCCACCAAATATTCAGTGAGCAACACATCATTCAAGTTTAAAGTGATTTCCATCAGCACACAATTTCCAGAGCTACTTTGAAAGGCTGGATGGATAAATTACAGAGGCCTGGTGGAAACTACACAGTAGGCCAGGACTCGCATGCACGTCAACTAGTATTTCATCTGCCACTTAAAATGATGGATGCACATCAATATATGCTTTATGAATTAATAGTCTGTCACTGCACCTTACTTTTAAATATATCCCAGATCTGCTTATTGATGTTCCAAGCTGAGGTGTTAGTTGATGTCATCTGTCACAGCTTTGGTTGGGAGAATGACAATGAAATAGCTATGAAGTATTCAACCCTTAAAGAAGCTATGGCTACTTCTGAGAGGCCTCAAGGGCATCAGAGCCTCCAAGAACAACAGAAGTTGTAAACAGCAGCGCCTTTGCCAGGTCTAGCGGGCAATCTTTTCGATTGATGAATGTGTTTTCCCTTTTGGAGATCTATTGTATTCTGCCAAGAAGTTAGGAGGCAGATATGATGGTGTTGCTCTTTCTGCACTGAGACAAGTAGGAAAGAGCTCTGTAACATCTTAGCAGAATGCATGAGCCGAGTAGAAGGGTGGTGATGGGGAGTCCACTCCGAGTGTGTCAGCACCCACTGGAAAGTGTGACTGCAGCCAGCAACCTGCTATGGGAACTCCCAGAACCAGAGCTACGAGACAGGTAGCAGCTGCTGGTAATGTGCAACTCTGGGCACTGTCCACAAAAAAGCAGAGGATAACTGTGGGGAAATATGTCCAAACTGATATTAGAGATTGGAAGATTTCTAACATGTACTTTTTCTTCATGCTCACTTTTTTCTCTAAGTACATTAACAAATATTTACTAAGTTAGAATTGAGAAATTATCATTTTCATTCAAAAATGGAAAACATGGTCCAGTTATTTAAAGAAAAAATCCATAATTCTTTTTTCTTGTAATCTACTCTCCTCTAGTCATAAGATAATGGTGTATATTTTTATTTCTGAGCAATGATGTTGTTTATGTTTCTTTTGATTTGGTAGCCTTTTTTGGATACAATTTTTTTTTAAGTAGGAATATGGAATTGATAATCACTCACTTTGTAACTTAGCAAATAGGTCTTGAAAACTAAGGTTCTAAATTATTCCTGGAGATATCTAGATGTAAGACAGATTCATCAATAACCTACATATGCAGGGCCAGCAAGATGGCTCAGAAGTCTAAAGCACCTGCTTAGGAAAGCTTAGGTAACTGCAGGGACCGCGGATGGATCCCCAGCACCACATGCTGTGCCAGCCCCACCTCCAGAGCAGGCTGAGCAGGCCATAAAAAAAAAAAATTCTACATATGAATACTTCAGATTTTTCTTGCCAAATCAACTGATTGTTCCAACAAATTACCTCATAAAATTCAATGGTAAAAGATGAAACATTTTCCAAATCTTATTTTTCCAATGCTTATAAAGTTATGCTTACCTCAGTTCTGACAGATATATTATAGATAGACAATTTTTATTTAGATCCATTGCCTTACCTTTAGAGTTCACATACTAAAAAATGTTTTAATTTCTCTCTCCTTTCTTAAGGCCAAACAATACACAGGAAAAAATGCACAATAATGATGCTGATAATAGCAGTGACTACAGCTGTCACTCAGCAAGTTGGCAGTGCCAGGATCTTTTCCCCACGTTACCTCATTTATTTGTCTCCTCTGTATTCACTCAAAGTAAGTGAGATGTGGGAGGGTTATTGGTGCTTAAGGATTCAATGTTCACTCTTCACAAAGCTGGTACTTTGTTTATTTATTTCATCTTGAAATTAAAATGACAAATGTTTTCTTTGGCCTTGCCTTGCAAGAAGAACACTTGAGAATTTGTTTTGGTTGTTTCAAATCTTCAGGAAGGGCAAAGTCAGCCTAGACTTGATAATGTGCACAATAAGAATTTCTGTGCAAAATAAAAGACAAACAAGAAACAAAGCATAACCACTTCAAGGATGCTGGAGGTGGAGGAACTGGTTCGTTTTCAGCCCCTCGTGGGCCTTTGAAAGGGGGTGGGAAGAGGCCAACTTCCTTCTGCCTCCCTCACTGCACCTCTTGGTTTATCCCTCAATTGGTTTTTGAAAGCAAAACGTACTACATTAAAACTGATTCTCCTGTGACCATGGCCTGACGGAAAAATGATAAAGCAGCCTGGGGCTTGCTGGGGAAGGAGCTGCACTTGGTTAGACTCTCTTTTGCTCATTTCAGTAGAAGGTCATTTCCTGTAGAGGATCAAGAGAGAAATCCAGGGAGCAGGGATTGAACACAGGGCCCTGCGCTGCTGAGCCGGCTACAGACTCACGGAAGAGCTAAGGCTGGAAGGCCAAGGGCTAGGGCAGAGCTGTATGTCTACTAACCACGTCAGTGACACTGGGGGGTGGGGGGGGGGCAGTGGGCGTGGCCTGCTAAGCCGCTGAGCGCAGCGGCATATTCTCGGAATATGCATCAAAAGTAAGGCTATTTCAATGGCAAAAGTAATGAAACAAACTTAGCAGTGACTTTTAGTGATGAATGCAAGGACCATGTGATCGTAGAGCACGGAACATGTCTCATATAGGAGATGAACATTCTCTAAAGACAGTGCAGAGGTTTACGCCTACTAACGGACATGCAGAGCACCTCCTGAGGAAGACCCCAGGCTGAGGCTGTGAGTCTCCATCTCATTAATCCATTAAAAAAATCTTACTTATTTATGTATTTGATTCAGGGTATCACTCTGCAGCTCAGACTCATAGTGATCCTCCTGCCTCAGCCTCCCCGGTGCTATGAGTACAGGTATACCCCACTGAGCCCAGTTTTGGTGGCCAGCAAGGTGCACCTAGGCTTGTGGGACCAGCGCAGCACGTGGTATCTGGGATGAAACGGGGTCCTTTATGCCACAGAGCTATCTTGCCAGCCCCTCATCAATCCATTCCTACAGTAGCCCTTGCCTACCCATTGAATCTATCCCCTCTCCACCGGCATACACCAGAGGAAGGGGACTTTGAAGAGAAGACCTTGTTTTACTTGGAATCCAGAGTAGAGCGCGTCTGTGGCTCTGTAACGCGGGCAGGGTGATGGAACGAAGTGACCCTGTTAAACCTTGCCGGGCAGCAAGGGCAGCGCAAAACTCCTTTCTGCTCCGTCAGGATTCGGTTCACAAACCGCTCTCCTGCGGGCTTGACGGACTTTTACGTAAGACCACATCGTCCTCTACGCTCCGCTCACTTTGCTTTTCCACGCAGTGTGCTGACTTAATGTATTCATTAAAGGAGCAGTGCTAGAGAAGAAAGTTCTTTTCGTGAAAACCAAGCAATGTTCTTGGAAAGGAAAGGCCCGGACCTTGTAGATGTCATAAATAAAGTGGCTGCAAGTCACGCGCAGAACCAGTCATACCGGAAGCGGACTGCTTTCTTGGTCACCTTCCTGCACCCTTTGCGGATCCTGGACACAAAGGTGTTTTGAAGGAGTTGCAATCTTGCCTCAGGTTGACATGCTTCTGCGTTTCTCTTCCTGAATCTAATTCCTCTCTTCTCTTATTTTCAAACTTCCATACCCAGACTTTGGCCATCCATTTCTCCCATGACTGTCTCCAAAGTCACCAAAGGTCTTCATGCAGGTCACAGCACTGGTCATTTCTCCAGCTTCTCTTTCCTGGGCCGTTTTGTTGTACCCAGCAGTGTGATCATGCGTGTGTCCACTCCTCTGCAGTGTGCCGTGCTCACTGTACTGCTGGGACGCGTCTTCTTTCTTGTTTCCTCTGAACTCACTCCCAAGTCACCTCTGCAGCCTCTTTCTCTTCTATCTGGTAGTTCAGTGCTGTAGTGGTCCGGGATTCCGTTCTTTTACTTCGAACAACCAGGGACACCGATAATCTACAGTGTAGCAGGCTGTCTGCAAGTCGCCATCACCAGTTTAGAATCTCCTTGTGAATCTGGGACATTTATCTTAAGATTCAACCTAAGGATCCACTAAGATACCTGATAGACATCTTTGAGCTGCAAGAGCCAAACTGGGAGGGTTGACCCCAGGCTACCACAATTCTCCACTTAGTAATTGACAAATTCCTTGGTTCTTTTGTTTTTTGACCTTTTTAATTTTTTTTATTTTTATTTTTTTTTGTCTTTTTGATATACGATCTCACTGCACAGTTCAGGCTGGGGTTGAGCTCACTTCATAGGCCATGCCAGTCTTGAACTTGCAACAATCCTCTAACTTCAGCCTCCTGAGTGCTGAGATTGCAGGCATGCACCACCACACCCAGTCCAGCAATGGACAAATTCATTTCTAAAAAAATGTTCTAGCAAAATAACTTAGTCATAGCGGGTTCTTTTCTGATTCATTCGACGCTCTGTAAAATGGGTAGGGAGGACAGGTTGTTGCCATGGGACAGATGGCATTGGGGAATAGATGACTGAATGGCCAGACATGACTGAGACTGAAGGACGCTGAAGTTCTCTGGGCCCCGCATTTAGAATCTCAGTGCTATCTTCTGCCATGCAGGTTTCCCCTGCCCCATCAACCCAGCCTCAGACTGTGTTTCTCGACCTCATTAGGAGAAGGTTTATGCCGAATGTGAGTTTTCTATTCCCTCTGATCTTCCCTTAGGTAATATGGCCCAGGCTCACTCTCTCATCTCTTTCTAGTCTTCCCTTCGTTTCACTTTCTCAGCAAGAATGGCTCTAATTATCCTATTTAAAATGAAGTCTTTTTCCTACACATCATCATTTTTCTTTCCCCTTACTTTCTTTAAAATCAAGACATCTTCCTTTTGACATACATTTTAGTTTTCTTCATTTGCAACACAGATTTTATAAGACCAATTGTTTCCTTTATTTTTAAATTTTTATTTATTGATTTGGTACATGGTCTTTCTACTCAGCTTGGACTTGAAGTGATCCTTCTGTCTCAGTCTTGGTGGCCGGCTCTGTGTGGGGCTGGTGTGGCATGTGTTGCTGGAGATTGAACAAGGGTCCTCGCTCTTGCCCTGCAGACACTTGGACTACTGAGCTGTCTCTCTAGCCCCTCAATTGCTTGTTTAAAACAATGTTATATTACATCATTTTCCATACACTCAGAACCTTACCTGTGCTTTGTATTCAGTGAAAATGAAGAAAAGCAATGAGAAAACATAGAAGCATGTTGAAAAGAGGAAGAGGTCCAGATTTCTGCCAGCTGGAACCTATGAAGAGTGAAGCTAGGCACAGAGTTGAGGTCATTGCTCACAACATGATGCACCTGTCTGTCCTGCAAATGTGCATTGTGGAGAGGGAGTGCTCTGGGCAGGACATTGCATGGACGTAATACCTAGCTCCCCCACAGCTTCAGAAGCCAGGGCACACCTCCTACACTCCACTGTCTTCAGGCAGTCATGGAAATGCCGGTAGGGTGGATCCCCGTCATCTAGAACCTTAGTGAGGGCCCTCAAGCAGGAAGCCATGTCGTTCACCTTGTTTACCAAAGAGATGCCGATGGTTTGGATCCCAAGCCTCCTGCTCAAAAGTACTAATACTTTGTGACCATCTGTGCCTCCACCTAACTTGACCTGTGTCTTCAGTAACTGCGATCACACCTGTGGTCCCGTTGCTTTCCACGAGGAATTTGCATGGCTTCATAGGAAAATTGCAAAGGAAGGCAGAAGGAAGGAGAAATTGGAGGAGAGAAGGATGATAAGGCAGTAATGCATGTTCTTATCTATGTCAATGCATTCATTAATGTTGTATGAAACAAAAATCCCAGAAGAACTAAGCTCATTATGACTTATGAGGCTGAGAATAAGGGCTGGGATGAGGGCTGGTGGGTTGTTTCAGTGGTAAAGAGTTTGCTTAGTATGCACTGGCCATGGGTTATGTTGCCAGCACAGCAGCAGCACCAAAATCCCCTCCACACACACACATACAGGCACACACACAGCCCAAGAAAGAAAAGAAAGGGAAGAGGAGAGAAAGGAAAGGGAAGGGAAGGGAAGCAAAGGAAATAAACATTTGTACCAAAATGGATTAAGTCAAATGATAGCTCTTTAAAACTTTAATCAATACCTAAACTTCCCTGCATACTTAAAATTTTTGAAATCTCTTCTTGTTTGACTATCTAAATATACTTTTGCTTAGCTTCAGTTAGAAGAAATAGATATACCTACTTAAGAGAAGATGCACAGTCATGCATTAA
>PVKN010025035.1:0-14235 GCA_004027915.1 Capromys pilorides | reverse complement strand
GTGGAGGGCTGGCGAGATGGTTCAGTGGTCTAAAGCGCCTGCTTAGGAAAGCTCAGGCAACTGTAGGGACTGCGGTTCGATCCCCGGCACCACATGCTGCGCCAGCGCCACCACCAGGGTAGGCTGAGCCAGCCACAAAATAAAGAAAGAAAGAAACAAACACAACAAGCAAACAAACAAACAAATAAATAAATAAATAAAAATCATGCGTGGAAAATGTGCCCGGGGAGCAGCACACCGGGAGCTCTCATCCCGTTCCGCGTCGTGACTGCCAGGTGCACAGCACGGGGGAAGCTGCGCCCACAGCGCATGCAGAGGTGCACACGTGTGCGCACGCATACCCAGCAGCCCGTGGGGCAGGCGTGTAGCTGGTGCCGAGAGTTCTGTACGGGGACTCGACCTAGGCAGGGTGGGGCCCAGCAAGGTGGCAGAGGCAAGAAGACTGCTGTGAGTTCGAAGCCAGCCTGAACTACACAGTGAGACCCTGTCTCAAAACCAAAATAAAACAAAATGAAACGGATAGGTTTTCCACGGTGGCGCAGCAGAGAAACAGGAGGAAAGAAAAAGGGAAAGGGGCTTTATTTTCTTGGAGGACATGGAGAGAATTCGGGGAAGATAAGGAATTCTCTGAATTGGAACAAAGGGAGGCTGAGGCTTTTATGGCCTTTTGCCAGGAGTGGGGTTTGAGGAGGATGTGTAGATACACCTGAGGAGCTGATCGGGGCCCTCCCTGAGGTGGTGGGACAGGCGAAAGGAAACTGCACCCTGGGCTGAGTTGGAGAAGGGGGAGGTGGTCTCTGGGAAGATAAGCTGTTGTTTTAGGGGCTTCAGCCATATTAGATGACCACCATAATGATTCAGCAATTCATACCAGGGCCAGAACCTATCAGAAAGAAAGACCCAATGCACTAAGTCGTTTTCCTTCCCTGCAGACATCTAGTCCCCTTCCTTGTGGTAACGATGGCTGGGCCTCCTGTAGATCCTTCCCGGGAGTGCCAGTGTGGTGGTGCACACACAGGCGTATTATTGTAACGCACAGCCGTTGTCTTATGCAATTGCCACTGCTGTTAGGGCTCTATCTGCACGTGTCATGTAGCGAACCTGCGCTCGCTGAGTGTGGACGCTCGCAGGTGCCTCCACCAGGCCCGGCTCACTCTGCTCTGCTCTCACTGCAGGCCTCGGGGCAGAGAACGCCGGGGGCCTCAGTCTGCACGCACACACATCTCGGGGCTGACCATCCCGGTGCAAACGGCACCAGCCTCTCCAGCTCAGTGTGACAGCCTTGCACTGGAAGGAGGGAAGACGGATAACGCAGGAAGGGTCCTCACCAGGGTGGAGCCCAGCTGCTTTCTCCCCACTGTACCCCAGGTCTGAAGCATGTCTGCTGTAGATTTACAATGGAGAATGTCAGGGAGAGAGGGCTTGGTAACAGGAATTGCATTATTTTTCCTTTAAAATTAGGGTTATTGAGAAAAGGGTTGGGTTGTGAAGATCAAATAAACCAATGCCTGTGAGCTAAGGCTGCCCCCCGCGGCCACTCACTTGTGGACACCCTGACTTTCGCTCCTTGCCCAGGGTGCTTTTGGGCTGATGGCCCACCAGCGGGGGAACAAGGCACCCCCACCTCCAGCCACAGTCTCTCCTTGTCAGGAGGGAACCAAGCAAGCTCCTTTTTTTTTTTTTTTTTTTTTTGTCAGTACCAGGGATTGAACTCGGGACCTTGCACTTGTCAGGCAAGCACCTATTTCACTGAGCCATCTCCCTGGCCCTGAGAAAGCTCCTTTTGCTCCCTTTATTTGATTGCTTGTCTGTGCAGCGCTAGAGATCAAATCCAGGACCTTGTGTATACTAGAGACGTGTTCTCCCACAGACCACTCTCCCAGCCTCAGCCACAGCCTGGCTGCCTGCTCCCGGCAGAAAACCTTGAGCAAGCACAGGGCCCTGGAAGGCAGCCCGGCCTCACTGTATCCTCGCGGACACCCTGTGCCTGGCACTGTTGTCAGCACCCCTCCCCCATTCCTCAGAAACCGTGGGGACCAGAGTTCAAAGGATGTGCTTCTAAATAAACACCTGCAAGAGCAGAGAGAGAGAGAGAGAGAGAGAGAGAGAGAGAGAGAGAGAGAATATCCCAGGGAAAGGCAGGACATGTTGATTTCACTGAGGCATGATATTCTTCAGAGTTCAAACTGTAGCCTTTCTAACAGTGGCTGCCTCAGCCAAAAGTGGCCAAAAGGCACAGAACTTCTTCCAGGTCCTCCTCAGACTTCCTGCCTCGGGGCTGAACACCCTGTCCCTGCCGCGCCCTCCCCCACCCACTCCTGACGTCCCTTGAGACATCACCCCTGGGAGGGCCTCAGCACCATGGCTCCCTGCTGAGCAAGGACAGCACCCTCATCTATGTGCTTACGCGTGCTCCCCTTTCCCCTTCCTTCTTTTTTTTTTTTTGAGACCAGGTCTTGCTGTGTAGCCCAGGCTGGTCTCAAACTTGTGATTGTCCCCGCCTCCAGAGTCCCCGCATCACAGGTGTGTGCCACCACGCCTGCCTTCTCTGTCCATGCCTGTAGCTCCTTGGCCTTGCTGCTTGCCTCTGTCCCTGCCGAAAGTGAAACCTGGGGTCACTCCCATCCCTGGCTCACTGTTTTCCCCAGTTCTTGGCACCGGGATGGACACACAGTGGGCATTCAGAGGTGTTCCTCTTTTCTCAAATGAGCATGACAAGCCTGGCATGGTAGCGCACGCCTATAATCCCAGCACTTGGGAGGCCGAGGCAGGAGGATTGGTGTGAGTTTGAGACCAGCCTGGGCTACAAAAGTGAGTTCATGGCTAGCATGAACTGCATAGCAAGACCCTGTCTCAAAAGACCAAAAAATAAAATAAAAAAAAAGAGCATGACAGCTGCGTGTTACAGAGCATGCCTATAATCTCAGCACTCTGCCAGGCAGAGGCAGGAGGATCCCGCGTTAGAGCTCAGCCTGGCAACTGATCCTCGCACGAACAACTTGGGTTCGGTTTCCTGCATGTGTGTGGGGGTGGGGCAGGGGAGAGAGAAAGAGAGACGGTGTTGTCCTCAGCATTGTTCCCATAAAGCTCTTAACTAGCTGCCTCGAGTCAGGCCAGTCTGGCCCAGGCCCCGAGCATTTCCTCGAGCCTGGGGATTTCTCAAGCACTTGCAGAACAGAGGGAGGGAAGGAGGCTCCTGTGGCTTGGCAGGGCCGTCTCCTTTGGTGGAACTCACAAAGGAAGGCTTGTGTGGGAGGGGTGGGCAGGGGGCCCTGTGGGGCAGCTGGGCCCACAGCTGCCAGGCCTGGGCTGGGCACTCGAGCACAGATGGCCTCCGAGGGCCTTTTCATCTTAGTCCCAGCTGCACTTGGCTGGCTGTCTGGGGAGCAGAGGGCCTGGCCGCCCTGCCTCCCACAGCAGAGAGGGCGAGCTGGCGGGGCAGGAGAGAGCAGCCTCCCTGCAGGAGTCGGGCCAAAGGGAAACAAGATCTACCCACAGGCTACACCGAGGCTTCCATGCGTCCTTTGGTTGCCATGGCGTCCAGCAAGCGCGGATCACAGGACCCTCTCAGATAATCCCCCAATTCTCACCATGTTATGGACAACCACTGCGGCCCAGGAAGGGTTGGGATGGTCCGAAAGGATCAAGCGAACGGAGCTGGAGCCCAGGTCCCAGGTCTCCTGCTGCTCTGTTTTGCTGTCTTGTTCGTGGGGTCTTACTGTGTAGCCCAGGCTGACTTTGAACTTGTGATACCCCTGCCTCAGCTTCCTAAGCGCTGGGAAGATGGGCTTGTGCCCCCATGCCTGGGGTGCTCACCTGACCGCTGGAGCCTATGGCGCTCAGACAGTTTTTTTTTTTTAATTTAATTTTATTTATTTGTTTGCTTGTTTATTTATTTGTTTCTTTATTTACTTATTTTATGGCTGGCTCAGCCTGCCCTGGTGGTGGGGCTGGCGGAGCATGTGGTGCCGGGGATCGAACTGCAGTCCCTGCAGTTGCCTGAGCTTTCCTAAGCAGGTTTCAGACAGTTTTGAAAAATGCAGTAGTACCATTTTTTTATTTTGAATTGTGAGGCTGGGTCCTGAAAGCTGCACTTGGGCTTCCTAGGTGGAGAAGGAGAGGGAAGGGAGAGGCCAAGCTACCAACAGGATGAAAACACGCCCAAACGCGGAAGCAGGGGCGGAGAGGAGCAGGGCCCTGGGCTGGCGGCGCCTGCCTCTGCAATGTCCCACCCTCCCCTCTGGCGCGAAGACCGGCACAACTCTGCCCCTGTGGGTCACCTGGCCCACACAGCAGCGCCGCCCGGGGACAGGTGGGACTGTGCTACATGGGGCCCAGGCAAGACTCCCAACCCGGAAGCCCCTGAGGAGCTTAGGCCCCTGTCCACGGCTTGGACCCTGATGAAGCTGGACACGGACTACGGCTTGGCTATGGCCTGATGCTGGACGCCTGGTTCCCAGGGTGGCCTTAGGAGGCGGCCCACAGCGAGGTCATGGCACCTGAGCGCACGTGGTCTCCCTCTTCCGGCCACGCACTCCCACCTCGATGTCACCTGCTCTGACATAACCTAGCGTAGGGTGTCCTCGCCAGAGGTGGAATCTAAGGGCCTCCTTGTCTTGGACCTTCAGCCTCCAAATCTGAGATAATAAATAAATCTCTTTTCCTTTTCAGGTACCCAGCGTTGGGATTTCTGTTTTCTGTTGCTGTTGCCTTGCTGAGCATCAAATATGCGGCCTGCACGTGGTAGGCACGTGCGCTACCGCGGAACCACACCTGCAGCCCGCGGGGTTCCTCGCCTCGGCCTGGGTTCCCGCCCACCTGCTCGTCCAGGGTTCAGTTCGCCCGGCCTGCAGCGCCATTGGCTCTCAGCGCTGCTCTCCGCCCACCGCCTCCGGCCATAGGACGGCGCGGCGGGGCGGGGCCGGCGCGGCGGGGCGGGGCGGGGCCGGCGCGGCGGGGCGGGGCCGGCGCGGCGGGGCGGGGCGGGGCGGGGCCGGCGCGGCGGGGCGGGGCCGGCGCAGGCGGCCAGCCGCTCCGCCTGCGTGCCTAGGCCTCCGGCCCTCTCCTCTAGTCCTCTTCCGCGCCCTTTCAGCCTCTCCCCGCCCCGTGGTCCTTGGTTCGTCCCGTCCCCCCTCACGCCCGCCCCCGTCCAGGCTGGTCCTGGGGTCCCAGCCCACGGCTCCCCTGCCTCTTCCCAGAGCTTGGAGAAGCGGAGTAGGGGCGCAGGCCAGTAGGATGGCGGCCCCTGCAGCAGGACGTTCTCCTCCTGGCCCGCACCAAGGGCCCTCTTGAGGACTGAAGGAAGCAAGCCACAGGCGCAGCACCCTAGGCTGTGGGGAAATGGGGTGCGTTCCTGGCTGTTACCATGCACTCCGGGTGCTCTGTGCCCAGAGCCCCCTAACTTCGTGGCTGAAGCTCTGGGTCAGGGGAGCTCGAGGGCAGGCAGGCAGGCCAAATCGGCTTGACTGGGCAGAATCCAGGGGGCACACGCGGGGAGAGGGGCCAAGGGTCCAGGACCCCGCGGCGGGCACTATACCTGGCAATGAGCCCTCTGCAGTGCTTCCCGCAGGGGCCTCGAGGATCGGGGGTACAGAGGGGCACGCAGGGCACATGCCCAGGCAGGGACTCACCCGAAGGCTGAATGGGCTCGGGCAGGTAGGGCACCAGGCGGTGACCGCACCTGGAACGAGAGGGCGGGCGTCCTGAGCAGGAGCGTGCCTGGTCGGCTTGGATAGCTGGGGAACCCTGTTAAGGAGTTGAGTTTACCTGGGAAGGAGGGAGAACCGGAAGTGCTGAATGCAGGAAGTGAAACTCAGATTTGCAGACCAAAAGCAGTTGTCCGCTCTGGATTTAGAGTGCAGAACGAAGGGGGCCAGGTGCGGGAGAGCGCTGGGAGCCCCAGGCAGGAGGGCTGCAGAAAGGTGAAGGCCAGCCCGAGCTATCAGTGATGCTGTCTCACAAAAAGGTGGAAGTAGCTGGGCGTGGTGGGCACGCCTGTAATCCCAGCACTTGGGAGGCTGAGGCAGGAGGATTGGTACGAGTTCTAAGAACAGCCTGGGCCACAAAAGTGAGCGCAAGGCCAGCCTGAACTGCATAGCGAGACCCTGTCTCAAAAAGACAAAAAAAAAAAAAAGATGGAAGTGCCAAACAGATCCATTAGTGTTATAGGAGAGATTGAGGGCAGGAGCAGATGCACGATTACCTGGCATTTCTGCTCAGACCCCTGGGAGTGGGTGGAATGTAAACATGGGGGTGTGGGCTAGGGAGTAATCTTGACAAAACAGAGATGTCACTCAGGCCTCCCTGAGTGGCTGGAGGCCTGAGCCATCCCTATGTGCTCATGGCCAGCACTAGCTTGACACCCTGCAGTGGTCCCTGTCTCAGTTACTCTTTTCTTGTTGCTGGGACAAACGCCTGACACCCAAAATGAAGGAAAGAAAGGTTTATGCAGCTGACAGTTACTGGAGGTTTCAGTCCGTAATCAGCTGGCCCAAGGCTGAGTGGAAGAGGGCAGAGGGCAGCAGTGTGTGGCAGTGGAACAGCAACGATCGTGACAGAGACAATGAACAGCCAGGGGAGCAGACAGCAACAGAGTCTCTCTCTGTCCCTCTTTATATTACATTCAGGCTCTCTGCCTCAGCCTGTCCGCCTTAGGGCACACCCATAATCCCAGCGGTACTAACACACATAATCCAAGTGGATCATGAGTCAAGTCTCAAAATCTAGAAGTCCCCGCCCCATGATTGCATGAGGCTTTGGGGACGAGACATAAACCATAACACCCCTGAAGACCACTTCCCAGCCCCGGGCCACGGGGCCTGGGGCAGCCTCCTCCACCCACCCAAGAACACTGCCAGAGATCTGTTAGAGATGGGCAGAGGAGGCATGGAGAGGCTGTGTAAAGAGAGGCCTGCTTCTAAAAATGTCTCACAGGGCTGGCCAGATAGCTCAGAAGACTAAAGCTCCTGCTTCTGCAGAGCACAGTGGCCAGGGTTCCATCCTCGGAGTGTCTTGCCACCCCTGCCCCCGGGGCACACTGAGATAGTGACCAAGACTGGGCGTGGTGTCTCGAGCCTGTAATCCCAGCACTTGGGAGGCTGAAAATAGGAGGATCACTACGAGTCTGATCTGCATAGTGAGACCCTGTACACCCTGTAGACCCTGTCCTAAATTGGTAAAGTTAATTAATTAATTAATTAAAATATCTCACCCATGAAATGGGGTTTGGGTGCCCTTGTTTCCTTCTGTAGTTGGTTTCCCAGTTTTTCTCATGGAGAATAGAAAATTGGATGAAACAAGCAAAAAAGCAAGGGCTGGGAGGTAGCTCAGCCAACAAAGTACCTGCTTAGGCAAGCACAGGGACCAAGGTTCGATCCCCGGCACTACATGCCATGCCAGCCCTGTCCCCAGGCTCGCTGAGCCCACCACCGAAACCGCACCTGGTGGTGCATGCCTGTAACCCCAGCCTGAGACAGGAGGATCGCTAAGAATCCAAGCTGTGTAATGAGACCCTGTACGAAATACGTAAAGAAAAAAAAGGCAGTGGCAAAGTTTATGTGAAAAAATAAAAGTAAGAGTGAGAAAAACTGGCTCTGCAGGGTGGGCCTGGGGGAGACAGTGGAGAAAGTGGGGTAGCAGCAGCCCTGGAGGGCACAGGCAGTCCTGGGGAGGAAAGCGCCGCAGCAGTCTTGGGGTCCGTGTCCTCTTCTGCTGGCCAAATCTAGGGAAACCGAGAGAACTTCCACGTAAAATAGAGCTTCGCTATTTTCTCATTCCTCCTATAGTGAAAGTGGCCAAGAGACTAAGTAAAGTAGAAGAGCACTTCCCATTCCATCTCAGCCACCGGTTATCCGTCAGCGTCTCCTATTCCATGTGAGCTCCACTCTGCTTCATTTATTTCCCCAGCAGGCATTATCCTAGGTGGGAGCCTGTATTCTTGGTGCACAGCAGTAGCAATATACTGTGTCACATACCCTGAATTCTACCCCAAACCCACACAGGACAGGGAACACTCACTAGCTCTTGCCTGCAGTAGTGTTTGGTTTCGTTTCATTTCTCCTTTGTCCCAGTCCTAGATCTAGAACCGCAGAGGCAGAGGTGCGGTGAGGCAGGGCTGGGGCCCGTGCCTCAGGCCACATCAGGTCTAGACCCTCCGGTTGAAAACCTGCTCAGTTCCTGTCAGAGCCCACCTGCAAGGCCTTGGGAACTGCACTGCCCCGTGTTCCACAGCATCTTGTCTTAACAGGCCACGCCCACATCCCAGCCAATTTGCCACAAAACCTCCTGTGTTAGGTGGCCCTGAAGAGAGATGGAAAAGAAGTCTCTGCTAGCGGGGCATGGTGGTACACACCTGCAGTCCCTGCACTTGGAGGCTGAGGCAGGAGGACTGCTGTGAGTTTGAGAGCAGCCTAGGCTACAAAGTGAGTTCAAGGTCAGCCTGAACTACGTAGTGAGACCCTGCCTCAGAAAAGACAAAAAGGAGAGAGAAAGCTCTGCTAGAAACACATTAGGCACTAGGCAGTGTTGATGTATGTTGCAGGGGTCTAGAATCTGTGAAGAAACTGGGGGTTTGAGGGCAAAAGGAGGAAAAAGAAAGAATTAAGCTTGGTGTCTAGGCTGAGGTGTCCATGATCCACAGCAATGGAACTGGGGACATCAGGGGAGGAAGTGAACTTTTCGGAGCCTTTGAAAATTAGCTTCTAAAAGGACATTTGAGGCACCGGTGAGATAGCCAGTGGTGCCGGGGATCGAACCACAGTTCCTGTGGCTGCCCAAGCTTGCCCAAGCAGGTGCTCTAGACCACTGAGCCATCTTGCCAGCCCCCATACATAGTTTTAAAAAATTAAAATTATTAAAAATAATCATTGGGTTAAAAAATAAAAATTAGTTAATTAAAAATAAAAATTAAAAAAAGGACATTTGAGTGGACTCACAGACCTTTAGAGTTATCCTTTTTTTGAGACAGGATCTCCTTATGCAGTGCAGGCTGGCCTTGAACTCACTACTTAGTCCAAGCTGCCTTTGAACTCAGTGATCCTCCTGCCTCAGCCTCCTGAGTGCTGGGATTATAGGTGTGTGCCACCACTCCTCATCTGCAAGTCCTTTTTTCTGGATGTTTCACGGATGATGAAGCTGGAAAGAGGAGCAAAGGGAGAAACCAAGGGCCCGAGCAATGACCCTGTTTGGGGGGCCTGGTGTTGGGAAGGGGTGGCACACAGACACGCAGCTGGAGAGAGACTGCATGAGAGGCTTCAGTTCCCCGCCTTGTGGTGACCTGCTGGGGGCCGCTTCTCTGAGCTTCCGCACCAGGGCTGCAGGGGCGGAGGAGCCGTGAGCCTTCGGTGAGATGAGAACGCAGAGGTTAAAGCCTGCAGCTTCCCACTCAGCTGCCCGCGGGACACAGCTGACCTCTGCCAAAGAGCCCTGAGGTTTCTGGGAGAGAAAGCCTTAGGTCCTCGCTGATTTTTCTCAGCTGTGTCCTTTGGCTGCTGCCCAGATGTGCCCTGTCCCTGCCTTCTCCCTCTCGGCAGCAGAACTGTCCCCTAGTGGGAGCTGTTGCCATGGCAGCTCTGTGCTTCCCACAGCTGGTTGCGTCTGACCCCTAATTCAGGTCGGTGCTTAATCCTAGCAGAAAGGCCCTCGGAGCAGTGGAGAACGAGGTCTGTACTGAGGCTTGAAGACTTCAGGTTTCCAGGCTTCCTTTGCCTGCACAGGGGGCCTGCTCAGCAGCTTCCGCCGCAGCTCTGACACAGCCAGGAACGGGCTGACCTTCCTCTGTCTCCCCCGCACCACCTGCATGTGTCCGCCCCTTTCTTCCCTGAGATCTCCTGGAGGCAGGGACTCTGTCCTAGGTGCTCAGCGCAGAGCCTACGTGCGTGGCCTAGTCCCACTACACCTGTGGGATGCACAAGTCAGTCAGGGTGTGGCAGTTGATACCTTGTGTCCACTTGAGGAAGTTTGGGTGGATGGCTGGGCTGGTTCGGGGCTGTGGGGGCCCCATCCTGCAGGATGGGAAGAGCCTGCCTGGGATGTGATTGGAAGACTTTGTGCATTCAGCCCAGCCCAGCCCTGCCCTGGCTGCTTCCTGCCAAGCCTCTTTGGAGGAGCCAGGAAAATACGAACTGAAACCTCCACAAACCGTGAGCTAAGTAAATCTTTCCTTCCTTCATTTTGAGTGTGGGGTATTTGTCCCAGCAAGGAGTAAAAAGTAACTAAGACACAGGGAATGAAGAGTGGAGGTGTCTGATAACACTGCCAAGACTCGGACTTAGGGGTGTAGGAGACCTGGGTTCAAATGGAAACTTTCTTCTTTCTTTTCTTTTTTTTTTCTACAAGATTTCAATATGTAGCACAGGCTGGCCTGAAATTGGAGGTGAATAATTCCACCTCAGCCTCCCAAGTGCTCGTGTAATCCTAGCGCATCTGTAATCCCAACACTCAGGAGGTTGAGCCAGGAGGATCTCTGAGTTTGAGACCAGCCTGGGGGTTACAAAACTGAGCACAAGGCCAGCCCAAACTGCATAGAGAAACCCATCCTCTGTCCCCCAGACCCTTTCTCAAACATATCAAATAATGATTAAAGATATAGCTCAGTGCAAAGGCCCCAGGGCCAACCCCTGGTAGCTTTGGGTGGAGGGACTCCATTGCAATTCTGCTTCTCAACCTCGAATACCAGTATCAAGGAGGCCTGCAGACCTGAGCCCTCAAGTCTGGGTCCCAGTCAGACGTTCCCGTTCCTGCCTCCACTTGGCTGAGCATTTGCATGAACCGAGGCCACTGGGTTTCCTGGGAACCGAGGTTCCACTACCCAGCAGACTCCAGGAGCCCCAGGCACACTGAGCCGATTCTGTCTCCTCTGCCCTCCCAGTTCACCCTTACTTGGTTTCCTTTTCTGGGGGCCCACTTTTCTGTGATACCCTGACTAGGAGGAACCTCTCAACCTGAAGAGACCATGGCTAGCCTGAGAAACCTTGCTTTCCTCTCTCATGGGATGATACGTGTATACATTCCTTTCACAGAGCCACTTGAGCCTGTGTAACAGTACATGCCTGTAGTCCAGCTACTTAGGCAGCTGGGGTGACAGGAGGAGTGCAGTCTGAGGCCGACATGGACCATCTAGACCGTGCCCCAAAAATTTTCAGAAAGGGCTGAGCATGTAGTTCAGGGTTCAGTCCCCTGTATTGTTGGAAAGAAAGAAAAATGAACTTCTTCCTTTATGACTCCGCTGCGGTGCCTCTGTGGCATGTCGAGGACGCATAGCCTCTGTCTGGCTTGAGGCCGACTTCTGATGCATGCTTAGACCTTCTGCACTGTAGGCTCAGGATGGACCCTGGACAGAGATAAAGGACTCAGGCTTTTTTTAGAGGGTGGAAAATGCCGGCTCTGCATGCGTGGCTGTGAGCGACAAGCTGTTCTCCAGCAGCTTTGCTGAGGGTCCGTTGTTTGGACAGCTGCTTGTGCAGCCAGCACTGTCTCTGCGAGTGCAGGTTGCCATGCCTACCCACGTCCTGCTGGCCCATGGGCCAGACCTCTGGCAACAAGCCCAGTGTCCAGTCAACCACTGTCAACACTCAGGGGGCAGAGACAAAACCCTACCCCATAAAATGCCCCATTTCCCTTCCTACAGCAATAGGATGTTCATGCCCTGGTTGGGGGGTGAGTTGGGGAATGGTTAGAAGGGGACAGGCAGGGATGTAGGCACGGGGTGGCTGGCAGCACAGCTGGCATGACTGATGGCTGTACAAGTACCACCCACTCACAGAAGAGCTTGCCCTTTGGAAAGCCCTGCAGGTCTGCCGCAGTGTTTCCTGGGGACCAGCGTGCACACCATAAGCCTGAGCTCGCCCCAGCAGCAGCTAGCTCCAGTGAGGAAGGCTGAGACTCTAAAGGGCTCAAAGCCCCTGTGCAAACGGGCAGAGCAGAGGACCCAGCCTGAGCAGCTCGTTTTTTGAGTTTCTTCCTCTAATGTCTTCTGTCCACCAGCGTTTTCTCCACCTTTGTCATCATGTGAGGAAACCTCTGCTTCATGTGACTTTATTTCCAAGTGCCTCACTCCGAGCTTGGGAGGACCTGAGCTGCCCTCCTATGCCTGGTGAATCCTCAGCTTTGGGGGTCTTGACCCGACCCCCCTGCATTCCTCACCAGAGGGAGGGCTCGGATCACAAGAACAGGGCCACACCAGTACAGACTCCAGGGTCTGAAGCTGCAGCCCCCGATAACTTCTTCAGAGAGCCCGGCAGCTCTTGGTAATGCTTCCTGTGCCTTTTGCATTAGCATGCACTTGGAATGTGTCGTCTACACCCGAGTGCAATAAATTAGCCAGCCACAGAATTTAAATACTATGTGGTCTCTCGTACAGAACAAATGCAAAGGTTGACTACTAGATATTGAAAAATAATTTACTTGACAAAATAAATGATGATACAAAACAGGGAAATAGACTATGTGGAGATGGGAATATCTCTAATGTTTAGCTTTCTGTTGTTTTTTTCTGGCATCGGGACACACCAGAAACATTCCTCGAGTCTGGCGTAGGTACAGCCTTTCGAGGCAGGTACTGACCACAGCATGCGCCCTCTGGGTGGGGCGTGGTGGTGCACAGCTATCATCCCGGCACTCAGCAGGCTGAAGCAGGAGGACCTCGGCCAGGAGCTGAGGCTAACAAAAGGCACAGGGAGAGCCTGTCGCAGAGAAACTATATTTTAAGGGTGGAGCCTGGAGACAAGGAAGCGCCCCAGAATACAGAAGCCGAGGGATGGGTGGAGGCGAACTGACCAGGCCGGCAGGGACAGAAAAGCTGCGGGATCTGCCCGCGCCTGGCCACGACGCCTGGCTGTACCGCTCCTCCGCAGGCTCAGTGGGGGACTGCCCTGGCTGGCGTGGCCCCTCTCTCTGCCTGCCTCAGTCGCCCCTTTCTTCCCCGTGCAGTCACCTGGCCCCGTCCCACTGCCGCCTGCCGTCATGGTCATCCATGCCACAGTAGGCTGGGCCAGGCCGGACCGCGCTGGGCCAGGCCGGGGTCATCTCCGATGCCCTCTGCCACCCCGGGTCACCGCCCTGTCTATCATAATTTTTCCTAACTTAGCTGTCCATAATGCCCCCCTCTCTGAAGAAGCAGCCCGAACTGCCGTGAGGGAACTATGGGCGATGACTGCTCTGGCTTCTTCAGGGTGAAGGGGGTCCTGGTTGTTGATCAACAGTCAGAGATACTATCCAGAGGTTTTATTTAAAGGTCCTCAATAGACACGAGGCATTTTATCCTGAGTAGATAGAATTGCTTTAAATCTGGAGGAGAAAAAGCCAAAGAAATTATTAAACATATATGGGCCAGATAATATTAAAAAAAAAAATCCGTAGGATAATTATAAATGCAGTCAAAATGACTGTGGCCCAGGCTGGTCTCAAACTTGTACTGATCCTCCTGCCTCAGCCTCCCAAGTGCTGGAATTATAGGTGTGCGTCACCATGTTTTGCCTAGAGATCTCTTAAATTGGGGTTTAATCCCTTCTTATATTCTATGTCCACTGGATGTTGTCTGAAGTAAACTGGCCAATCTTATTACTGGGGCATATGAATTGCCCGACCTATGGAAAATACTCTGGTTTGTAAGTAGGGCCACTGTCGGAGTAACTGAGAAATCTGTATGAGCATCTATTAAGAGTTTAACAGGCTTTTTTATATTGGCAGTTAACATGGGTTCTCTCAGGCTGAGAGGGGAAGACCCATGATTACCTCAGTCTGAAGCTCTTTTTGAACCCATCATGAACACTTTTTTATTTTATTCTCTAGCAGCTTTGGACATTGTTGCTTGAAATGTCTCTTCTCTCTGTCTGGATCCAAACTGGCCTTTGTTTCTGTAGGTTGCTACTATCACCGTTTTTCTTTCTTTTTACCATTTTTATTTTCTATATATAATTTTATTTTATATTATTTTTACTATGAAACGCCTCAATCAACACCAATTTATTCCTGCAGACTCTTCTAACTTCTGCAGCTTGTGTGAGATATCTGGGCCCCAGTAAAAGGAACCTTAATCTAGCATATTTGTTATAGATTTTTATCAGCATGATCACTGGGTTTTGCTATCTTCTAGAAAACAACAAGTTTTCTGAGAGTTTAGAATATACATAATCAAAGCATGAGCATTCAAACTAACATGCAAGTTTATAAACTCTTTTGAGGCATAGCAATTGTGACTCACTAACTCTTAGACCCCTTTACTTATGAAGTTTGATA
>PVKN010025034.1:0-14256 GCA_004027915.1 Capromys pilorides | reverse complement strand
GTATGTCTTTTAGAACATAAATACATGAATTTTCTGAGGCACAGCCAGCATTTGGGAGGTTGAAGCAGGAGGATTACACTGAGTTTGAAGCCTGCCTAGGCTACATAAAGTTCAAGGCCAGCCTGAACTTCAGAGTGAGACCTGATCTAAAAAAATGCAAAGCAAAAATTAGAATTTTAGGGCAGGGTTTTACTAAAAGTTAACCTAGCTGCCTTTGAACTTCAAATTTTCCTTCTTTGGCCTCCCAAGTAGCTAGGGTCTATAGGTGGGTCCCGCTGTGCCTGACTAGGACAGATACACACAGACTGCAAGACCAGGAGCTCCTCACACCTACCATCAGCTGCAGCAGGTGTGAGTGGGATATACTCTGCAGACGTGGGGCTGCTCAGGGACACTCGGGCCCCTGACAGGTCAATTTTGGTGCTGCGGCAGGTATTGGAGCAAACCTTGTCATGCTGGTAGAAATCCAGCTCCCCAGAGTCCATGATCTTCCTGCAGAAAGGACAGAATAGCCGAGGTGAGAGAGACATAAAAGTTACATGTTTTGCTATACAGGTCATGCTTAAACTTGCCCTTAACCACCCAGCAGAAAAGTTTAACCACAAGGCATAAAACGGAAAGCTAAATTAGAATGCTGAGCTGTAAAAGGCTTAAATCAATAACTTCTAGCATTGCCAGTTTTACCAATAACCCACTGCGATTATTGAACACTGAATTGTGCATACAACTACTTTCTCTTAGTTCAATGAGAAGAAATTTGATTGTACCAATAATGACTTGAAAAATTGTAACACCTACACCCTGGGCTCTGTATAACTAATAGGAGGACAACAATATGCATTGTATCAAATATTAAAATGCACTAATAATGTGTTTTGAAACTGTCACATTGTTATTTCTTATTAAAAGTTAAAAAAAAAAGAATAGCCCAGGAGAGACATAGATACCTGGCCCACTCCCCTGACTTGGGCCATTTGCCTGCAGGAGTAGGTCTCAGCAGAGGTGCTGACGAGGGTGGAGTCCCACAAGGCAGGCAGGATGTGGGCTACAGACTCCCCTAGGCATAAAGCTCCACCAGGAACACACTGCACCTGGTAGAGCTGACCCAGGCTGCCCACACAGTACTTGGTCCAGTTTAGGGCGATAAGGACACTGGCCAATGCGCATCTTGGGGGCACCTGCTCCATGCTGTGACTGTGATGCCAGGGGAAGTAGCATGCCCATCTGGATTAAGTGTCCAGTTCTGAAGTAAAGATGTAGGAATTGCTCCCACAAAAAGTCCTGCTCTGGACAGGCCAGGAAAGAAGGTCTACATGACTGAGACATCTGAAGCTGTGGTCATTTCTCATCCTTATTGGCTAGAAAGGCAACTGTACATCCTGACCAGCTAGGTTCTGTCTATCCAGACCTTCTCTCCTGCCTGCTTCCAAGCTCACAGGTCTCAGCCAGCCAGCCTGCTGTGTCCCATGAACAAGGCCTTAAGTTCTGGCATAGCTTTGGCTTTGGGTTGTGCAGGCCTCAGGCTATGCTCAGATTAAATTTGGGTCCCCACCTGATACACAACACCAGATTATACCCTTGCCTTTAAATAATGACTAGCCCTGAGTATCTAAGAATCTGTGGAAATTAAAATGAAATTTCACACACACACACACACACACACACACCCCTCATGTCTCACAGTGGCCTGGCTAGAGCAGGGAGACTTTACTCCCTATGGGATGTGAACACGTGCACCCATGTACAAGCAAGGTGTTAGCACCCACCACACTGGACATGCCCCTCGTCTTTAAACACTCAAATGAAAGTAAGACCATAACCCCTCCCACCATGAGCACACTCGTGCAGGGCCCACCTGAGCATGATGCCATTCATTCGGATGGCTCTCTTCCAGTCCTTCAGGGTGGACTTCCCCGCCAGGTGGACAAACTCCTTTGGGCTGATCACATGCTCATCATACTGCAGAGAAGCACAGCAGTGCAGAGTTGGCTTGGCCCCAGATAGAGGGTGCTCTTCTCTCCTCTCCTGCCTGATCCTGTACCAGGAGTTCATGGTAGGGAAAAGAGCCATAGAGTGGCTACTACAGCCCACAGGCTCATTATAGAACACTGCGTGAGACACCGATATGCCCCAGTCAGCAGTGGTGGAGTGGGGACCAGGTCTCCACCTGACACTTGGCACACTGTTGCCCCACAAAAGTATACAATATGCTTGAAACTGAGAGGGGTAGGAATAACCCACTGCAGAAATCCTGTGGTACTCAATTTCTCCAGACTGGACATAGCAAACCTTCTAATATGCAATTTATTCCATCAGTAATATATACATTCACTACATCCTAACATATAATATTAACCAGAGATGCAAGCATAAAGACAGGCTGGGAGCAACCCTTCTCCAGACCAGGCCCACTCCAGGGCCACAGACAGCACAGGAAGCATAGCAACCTGCCTTGAGTGATGCTTGCCCACATCCATTTCAAAGTGAGGGGAATTGACACCCAGACTCAAGGGTCCTGGGGCTTGAGACTTATCCCATGCTAGAGCTCAGAAAGCCTGAGAAGACTAAATATCTCATTCAATCTTGCTAAGTAATTTTTAAAACCAAAGTGTGAGGGCGTATGTCTAGATGTCCCTCTAAAGCCTCATGTGGTCATAGGTGGGGCTTTTTAGAGGTGGCTTGATCTAGAGTGTGTGATGCTGGGCTTAAGGGTGTGGATACTGAATTAGTCCACTGATTGGCTTGGCATAGTTCTGACTGTGTATAAAGGGAAAGCCTACCCTGGGTGTGAGTGCTAACTGTCCTAAGGGATATGGCATGGATTAGAATATAAGGGGCAGAAAGGGGGCTGTTATTGTACCTTGTTGCCTTCTGCCTACTATGAGCTATTTCTCCTAAGCTGTGCCACCCTGCTTTGAAGTTAGCCAACTATAGACTGAAACCTCTATAAACTACAAGGCAAAATAAACCTTTCCTCCTTTAACTTTGGACACTGGGTATTTTGTCTCAGCAGTGAGAAAAACTAACTAAGACACAAAGAATGAAAATAAAACTTTTTTGAATAGGTTGTGTGGCTCAGAGGTAGAGAGCTCACCTGGCAAGGAAAAGGTACCTGGGTTCCATCTCTAGTACCACAAAAACAAAACTCTTCCTTAAAAACAAGCAGGCTGCGTAGGATGAGTCCTTGTGCCCTGGGAATACCTCCTCCCAAGCAAGCTGTCACTCAAGCAGAATGCCTCAGTAGGCCAACATGGTAATGGCTGGCTCCTAATTTTGAGTCTCAGTACACTGTCATCACCATATACCAAGAAAATGCACCCCCTCATGCAGCCACCCCTCTGGCCATAATATGCTGCCTTCCTGCTTAGATGCACACATCAGGGCCTGCCTGGCCAGTCTGCTTGAGTCTAGTGCTTTGGCTCTGGTGGCCTCACCTGTCCCACAGACTGTCCCTTTGACAGAACCTAGGGTTTGCAGGTTCTTCTCTGCTCTGCTCTCTCTGGTAGCCTGGGTCCAGAGCACATCAAGCCTTGGCTGTCAGAGCCCATGGACCTCCTTGGTACCACTGTGTGGCTGGTGTTTTATCTTCAGGTTCTTCTCAGGACATCGCCATCAATACTGCCAGTCCATTGTGTGGAATTTGCCCTCATGTCCCTCATACCCTTCATGTTTTCCTGTACTCCATGTATGTACTGGGATCTCTTTCCCTCTGCCTGAAACACATTAAGAATATCCTTTATTGATGATTTGCAAATGGCAACTCAGACTTATCTGAAAATGTCTACTTCACCCTAATTTTAAGAGTGAATTTTAGACTGAGTGTGGTGGTGCACACTTGTAATCCCAGCACTTGGGAGGCTGAAAACAGAAGGATCACTACGAGTCTGATCTGTGTAGTTACACCCTATAGATCCCGTACTAAAATACATTTAAAAAAGAGTGAATTTTATTGTACTCAATCATTTTCTGTTGGTTAAGGAGGGGAATCCAGCTCTACCGCCCCTGGCTTCCACTGCGCTGCTTTTAGGATTCTTCCTCCTGAGCAATCTTCATTTGTGCTCTGGCCATTTACAGTATCTTCATCTCTGTTCTGGTGTTTCACTATGATGTTTCTGCAGCACATTTCTTTCTTGTTGCTAACTTTTTATTCTGATGTAACTGCAAGGATGGTCCAAGGATCCCCACTAGGCCTTCTCTCTTGGCCTCCTCTCTTGGCCTCCTATACATTTACCCTTTGTTTGGAGGTGTGAATATGTGCCACCCTCTTCTGGATTGTAAGACTCCTACCCCAGAGGATTGGAATATATTTTCTTCAGAACAAGGTACTCTTACACAAATACAGAATACTTTTCAAAATCAAGGGGCTGGGAAAATAGCTCAGTGGCACAGCACCTGCCTTGCAAGTACAAGTCCCGAGTCTAATTGCCAATACCAAAAAAAAACTTTACCAGTGCATTATCATCTAATCTATAGGCCACATTCACATTCAAACTGTCCTAATAAATAGCCTTTATCACAATTTTTCCTGATGCAGGTCTCAAGACAGATGTATGTGGCTGGTATATCTCAGCAGGTTCCTTTGCCATGTACCAGCTTCTCTCAGTCTTTCTTACTCCTGGCATTTTTTTTTTTTTTTCTGGACTGGGGTTCAAACTCACAACCTTGTACTTGCCAGTCAGGCACTTGTGCCATGGAGCTATCTCCCCAGCCCCCCATTCCTGGCATTTTTGAAGCACACACTTCATGTATCTGTAGAATATTTTTTTCTCTTTCTTGTTTTCTTTTAATTTGTGTATTTGGTATAGGGTCTCACTACACAGCTTGGACTCACAGTGATCCTCCTGTTTTCAGCCTCCTCAGTGCTGGGATTACAGGAATGCGTCACCACACCTGGACTCTGTCATGGGCTCAGTGTGCCCTGGGGGTGGGACCAGCGTGGCATGTGGGACCAGGGATCGAACACTGGTCCCTGCACTTGCTAAAGAAGGTGCTTTGTTTGCTGAGCTATCCTGCCAGCCCTCCTGTAGAATGTTTTTCAATTTTTGTCTGTTTTCTCAGAAGTAGTCAGGCTGTGAATATTGGCAGAAGTATCACAGAATTCCTGCAGGAGACATGGCTGGTGGTCTGATACCAATGATGTAGACATTCATCTCCTAGTTTTGGAGGCACCTGGCAGGATCCCTACTGCAGTTACTTACATCTGTGTTAACATGTGATCTGAGGGATAATTTCAGATTGCAGCTCACCTCACATTGTGACTGGTTTGAGCACTCCATGGGGACTTCTGGTGCATCACTGCTTCTCATTTACAAGCTGACAGTCTGACATGAGCAGCTCACTCTGTCCAATGCACACACTTAACAATACACAATATAAAATAAACTATCATAAACACAGGCTCCGCTATTTATCCTACTTGAGTTATAACCCATAACTGCTATTATTTTATTTACTGTGTGTGTGCATACGTGTGGTGCTAGGGCCTGGTACATGTTAGATAAATGCTTCACTACTGAGCTGCAATTCCATTATTTTATTTATTGATATTAGATCATCCCAGAAAGAAGACATGGGAGTTTTTTTATCCAGCTTAGATTCTGTCAGATCTCCAAACCGTGGACTGCTCTCCTCCCTTATAATGAAACCTTCACCTCCCTCTACATGTCAGACTTTTTCCTGCGTCTACCGCCTACTTTCTTGTTCTGTGGACTCTATTTCAGATGGTTTCTTTAGTTTTATCTTCCAATTCACTGTCTCTTCTACCATGTCTAACCTGCTCTGAAATCTAACTGCCAAGTGTTTAATTCTAATTCTATTCTTCATTCTTCTTTTTCTTTTACTTTTTTTTTTTTTTTGGTCAAACCCACTTTTTTCTTTACATAGTCAGGTTCTCTTTTATTTCTTGATATAAATTAAACACATAATTATTTCGTAACCTATGTCTTAGGAGTTCTAATGCCTGGGGCTATATAGAAGCTCAGTGGCAAAGGGCATGCCCTAGGTTCAACCCCTAGCAGTGGAAAAAAATCCAGTTTGTGTAAGGCAAATGAGTTTGACCCTGCCTCCATTGCTTCCACACACACAGTCACCCAGGTTGCCTTGTTTCCTTGGAGGTGGAGGGTAGGGATGATGGCAGCACCCCTTGCCCTAGACTAGCGAGCTTGGAAGGTCATCATCCTTGGTCTCCTCTGGCAGTACCAGCTTCAGAGGGAACGGGCCACTCCTGCAACACACACCCTCAGAGAAGCCCTGGCTTAACCTTCTCATGCCCCAGTTGTAAAGGTGAGCTAAGTTATGTCTGCAAGGCTCGCAAGCAAAGGTAGACTCAGAGTTTTATGTGCCTCTACCATTCTGCCCTTACTCAGGCCCTACCTGGAAGTACTTTATGAAAATACCTTAAAAAGCCAGGTAAGGTAGCGCATGCCTGTAATTCCAGCACTTGGAAAGCTGAAGCAGGAAGACTGAAGATTGTTACGAGTTCAAGACCAGCCTGGGCTACAAAATGAGCTTAAGGCCAGCCTGAATTGCATAGTCAGACTGTCTCAAAAAGACTGAGAAAAAAAAAAAAGAAAACGAAAAGAGCGACATTACCTTAAAAGGTACTTATAGTTTTTTTCAAAACAAAGTGAATCTGGGTATCTAATCTACCATATCACCAAGAAAGAAGGCATCACTCCCATCCATCCTCCCCCCTCATCCCTAATCCAGTCTCTTGAAAGCGTGCCTCCTTCCGCCAAACAAAACCACTCCAAACTTAGAAGCTGTGGCTTCCACCACACAGGCAGCCACACTTTACCACCTGCCTCCTATAGCATTACTCTGGTAGCAGGAACCACTTGTGCTGCAGGCTCTTCCTCTTCCTCTCACAGCTGCACTCTAGCCTGTCCCACATGCGGGCTGCTAGACTTCCTCTGTCCTCCCAGGCTTACGGAATTTCTGCCTCTCTAGTGTCACAGCCCAAGCCACATGCCCTTGGAGCAGGGGGAGGTGCACCTTGTGAGCCTCACCTGAACACATTTCACATTGATGCCAGGGCACACAAACTTCCTCCAAATCAAGTTGGCTCTGCTGTCTCCACAGGTGATGGGGTACACAATTTCAGCCTCTAAGTTCTCCCCCTCTTCAGCCATCTTCACTTCTCACAAGCACATTGACAAGAAAGAAAAGAAAAAGAAATCAGTTATAACCTCTTCAAAACACTTCTTCCAAATGCCTTCTAGCAGCTGCCAACCTGGAAACCAATACTGAAACACAGGAAGGCCCAAAGTAGAGCCATGAATGGCAGGGAATTCAGTCTGGTCAGTTTCAGATGGATCCATAAAATAGATTTAACTACAGTAGTGTTAACGTATTCCCATTAACTATGGTCCAACTGAAGAGCCACAAAAATACATAAAATCAACCTGTATTTGAAACTATATGGGTCTTAGAGATTTAAAGCTCCTTAATGTGGGCAACACAAAGTCCCACAGATGTTAAAGTAACACCGATAGTCACAACAGATGGTTAAGAGGCAGCGCCAAGACAACAAAACCCTGAAGCAGCTACATTTAGGTGGTTCTTTGCTCTTCCCCCAGCCAAAGGCAGAGGTGTGCTGTCATGACAGGCACGATGCGCCTCCTTGGGAGAACCCTGCAGTGCAGCCTGGACAAGAGCCTTATTATCATTGGTTGTTAGCCTTCTCAGTCACAGGACCACAGTGCCCCTGACATTGCATGGGCAGAAGACAGGCTTCCTGACTAATAGTTCTCCATTAAACATGATACCACCGAAGGTGGCTTCCTACCTAACACTGCTTCCTTGAGCTGTGAGGAGGCTGTGAAGGCTGCAGCAGCTGCGGCCGCTGCACTTTCTGTCTCCATGTTATCTTCTGTCAGGTCACCCCTATAAATGATGAAAGAAAAGGACATCAGAATCCCTGATTACAAAATCTTCAGCCCATAGCATACATCAAGCAATTTGTATTATTGACACATCTCATTGCTGATACACTCATCACACTTTTCTAACCCGTCTGAGAAATAGCAGAGGCTGCATAGTCAGGGATAGTGCAGGTGGGGACTACGTGCTACCCCTCATGAGAACATGAGCCACAAATTTTCTGTTTTGTTCTGGTACCCAGAACAGCACCAATGAGCAGTATGATGGATATATAGAACCAACTAATGTTTAAGTGGGAATTCTAAACCTCCACTTCTTTCTTTAATAATGCTTAATTTCTATTACAATGACTTGATATAATTATACAAATTAACAAAATACATATACTTTTTTTTACGGTGCTAGGGATCAAACCCAGGGCTTCATACATACTAGACAAGCATTCTACTACTGAGTTACACCCCTAGCCCAGAAAACGTACTTATTTTTGAAATTGGTTCTATTAACTGGAGGGTGGTGATCCTCCCACCTCAGCCTCCTGAGTAGCTGAGCTTACAGATGTGTGCAGTGTCTGACTTAAGATTGTGGAAAGAAGAAAAAAGTTGCCATGGCAACTTTCACTTATACCAAAATTAATTATGGTAAAATTAAAGGTTACAGGAGCTGGGTATGGTGGCCCACTAGTAATCTCAGGACTCAGGATGCTGAGTCAAAAGTCCAAATTTAAGACTGGCCTGAACCATATAGCAGGACCTAGTGGCAAAAAAAGAAGAGTGCACTTGCTGCTATGTTGGTATCTTTAAGCCCCCTCTAGAGCCTCACCTGCTCACAGAGCTTCTGGAGGTAACTGCATCATGGTATGTGAACAGTGGATTAGTTCACTGATTGGCTCTGAGTGTGGATGATAGACTTACTGAAAAAAGAAGACCCACCTTACTGTGGGTGGCACCTAGCAATAGGCTTGCAGCCTGGATAGAATAAAAAAGGAAGAGAGGAAGCTCACTGCCTCCAGCCCACCACAGCATGAATTCTTTCTCATCTGCCATGCTGCCCTACCTTGGAGCCAGGTGACCATGGACTGAAATATCTACAAACTGTAAACTGAAAAGGGCTGGGGAGACAGCTCAGTAGACCACGTGCATATTTAGGCAAGCACCGGGGTTCAACCCCGGGCACCACATGCTGCACCGGCTCTGCCCCTGGGCACACTGAGCCGGCCGTGAGACCAGGCATGGCAGCGCACATCTGTAATCCCACCACAGGGGAGGCTGCAAAAAAAACAGGAGGATCACTACAAGTTTGAGCTGCATAGTGAAACCTTGTACCAAATATATTTTAAAAAATAAGAACAAAAAAACCCTATAAGCTAAAATAAACTTTATCTCCTTTAACTTGTTGGTGTTGGGTTTTTGTTTCAAAACAAGAAAGGAAAGTAAGTCATTTGAATTAAAAATAAAACTTTCAGCATTGGGGAAAAACATTACAACTATTTTTTTTTCCTTAAAGAGAGAACATTAGCCTTGGTATGATGGTACACACCTGTAATTCTAGCACTTGGGAGGCTGAGGCAAGAAGATCACTGTAAGTTCGAGACCAGCCTGGGCTACAAAGTGAGTTCAAGGCCAGCCTGAACTGCATAGTAGGACCCTATCTAAAAAAACAAAATAAATATAAAATTAAATAAAGAGAGAAAATTGAGGAAAATGTTTACAACACAAGGAAGACAAATAGCTAATCTCTTCCTATCATATAGAGAGCTAACAGGTCAACCTAACTTTGTTGCCCAGTAGTTGAGGATTATGATCAAAGACCTCAAAGATAGTGGAAAGACATCTGATTATATCTAAGAAATGAAAATAAAACCTGCAGTAAGATATCACTGTCACTAAGACAGTTCAGAGGTGGAAACATAGCCCACATAGGTACAGAAGAAAGTTGGTAGGAAGATGGCACAGCTATATGAAGCAGGCCCTCCAACTCAGCTATCAGAGCTGATGAGGGCCTGGTAGAGCACTTGCCCATCATGTAAGAGGTCCTGGGTTTAACACTGGCATTACAAGAACACAAAAACAGCCAGGGATATAACTCAGGGGCACAGCACCTGCCTAGCAAGCTCAAGGTCCTGAGTTTGATTCTTAATACCACACACACACACACACACACACACACACACACACTACAATGGGATAATTTGTCCATAGCTTAGAAAGCACGTGTGATTTGACCCAGCTCTCCTCACTTCTAGAAATCAATCCTGCAGACTGTTTCCACCTTATAATGACGCACTGCCTAAGTGCCTGAAATAGGAAACAACAGTCTCAGCCTTCTGGGGCCTGGAGGAGGCAATGTGGACAGGTTGGGAGAAGTCTGGGTGGGGAGTTCTCAAGCATGCCTCACTCATGGCAATTGAGTGTCTGCTATATTTACTTTTCTGGGTAGATGTGTTTAAACATATGAGGAATGTCCATGGGCACACTCCATAACTCCTCATCTTCCTTCAGGGCTCCAGCCCCTGGTAAGCATAGGCCAGCTAAAGTCTTAAGATTGGGGAATGGGGCACACAGCTCACCACAATTCACCCATGACCCACAAGAACACAGGCATGGGCCGCAAGGTGGTTCAAGCCAGGGACAGTGCCTGTTCTGGAGGAAGCCAGCCCCCAGCATGTGATTCTTTAATAGAACCTGGAAAGGAGGAGAGCAGATGGGCAGAGAACCAGCTGCTCAGGGCTTGAAGGCTCAGTAGTTTCCTTCTATAAGACAGATTATGCTTGATAGGACCCCACTGAAGCCCAAGGTGAGGGGAAGCTCTTTCCAACTTTAGACGGAGTGACAAGGTCAGATTTGTAATTTATAAAGAACATTCTGCCAGCTGTGGTGGCCTGTGCTTACAATCCAAGCTATTCTATGAGCTGGAGCAGGATATCAGAAGTTTAAGGCCATCCTGGTGACCTTGTCACAAAACACAAAGAGAACATTTTGGCGGTGGGTGGAGGGTAGGTTTTAGGAATAGGAAATGAAAAGTAGGAATGTAGGTGAGGACGTAAGTATAAATCTCAGCAGCAGAGGGGGCCAACCGTTAGGGAACCGTGATGGGGGATGGGAGACTCTGGAGACAGGCTAGCCCCACACTGGGGGTATTAAGGCCATGCATAGAGGCCTAGGAAGGGTATGAGCTTTGGGATGACTGTGAGATACCAAGCTGGAGTCTGACTGGCAATCTCCAGCTAAGATGTAATAGGCACACAGAAGCACACGGGCCCCTATGGCAGCTTGGGGACAAGTACAGGATCATTTGTCTGCACATGGCACCCCAAAGCAGCCCTCTCATGGTCCTTTGGCCACTGGTCCTCATTTTGGCTAGATGCACTGTTTTGACCTTCACGTGAGCACAGGCTGTGTTTTCCTTCAGGTCTGCCACTAAAGTCTGTGACACCCACTGCTACTCTGTAGGCTGCAGACCTCTGGCTCTCAGGGCTGGGTATGTTCTATACTGTGTCTATGCACACCTTACCATTCACTCAGCAGACACTGAGTGCGTCTGCAGCTCAGCCAAAAGGTTAGGGCTTAGCCCAGACTTAGGAATCGTAAGCTTCCTAATCGTAGCCTTAGGGAAGCAGGGGATCCTCAGAAAGCTACTGATGGTATAAGGAAAGCAAAGATGGCCCAGCATGCGGCACTGACATCCTATAAAAACAAAGAAAGCACGGTTCCAAGGGAAGCAGTCTACAATGCTGAATGCAAAGTGGGTACAAACTCATGGCTAGAAGTACCCTTAGCCCTGTCAGAGACTCCTAAGGAGGACAAGGGGCATAGGGAGGCTCTGCAGACCTCCTATGACACACTGCAGCATCCTGCTGAGTTGCAACTGCCTGCAGTGGGCTGCTCACGGTCAGAGCCTCACACCATGGCCTCTGGAAGGCCCTCCTCCCAAAGAGCTCTACTCTGAAATCTACCCTGTATCAACTTCTTGGAAAGGCCTGGAATGGCAGCTCAAAGGTGATCTCTGAGCAGTGGGCACACCTCTCTCCAAGTCCCATCCTACTCCTTCTCTGCAGCAAGCAGGATTTGCTGAGGCACAGTAGTGAGAAGGCAACTCTACCAGAATTCATGAATAAGAAGCACTCCCATACTTTCCTGGCCAACAGCCACCAGGGAAGGACAAACACCCACAAAGTAATTAACTAGATCTACTCCCCCATCTTCTCTAAAATAACATGTAGCAAGAATAAATTCTACCAAGTAGTAAGACACAGAAATAATTTCCAACAGAGAAAGACAACTTTCAAACCATCAGAACAAACCTACCTTAGGCCCAGTGTGGATTTCCTCTAAAAAAGGCACATGCAGCCCATTCTCTTCCTGTAGAAAGGCCCAGCCAGTGGGGATAGCACTCCAGCTCCCTGGGCTGACCCACACTGCCGAATGAAAAATGCCCATCTTTCATGGCCCTGCCCATCAAGAGTGGGTAGTACCTGTTCCCCACCCCACTTGACTCAGGTTGATCTTTGTCCAGTTTTTTTTTTTTTTCCCATCACACTGCTGTACTGAGAAATAAACACAGAGCCTTCTAACTGAACTATCTCTCCAGCCTTTTAAATAGCTTTTATTTTGAGACAGGGTCTCACTAAGTCACTCAGTTGCCCAGACTGGTCTCAAACTTATGATCATCCTACCTCAGCCTTCCAGAAAGCTGGAATTACAGGCCTGAGCCATGCCCAGCTTGTAACCAACTCTCCCCAACGGGACAGATGAGGTCTTACAATACCTACTCTGGCTGCTGGAAGCTTCCACCACAAGGACAGCATAGTCTGGTACTACGATGAGTGAGAGCCACGCACAAGGCCACGTACGGAGTGGGGCCACAGACACTCAGCTGGCCCTGTGCCAATCTACCAACGGCAGAAATGATGAACACTTAGTTGCTTTAAGCTACTAAGTTTTGCAGCGGTATGTTATGCAGCAAAAATAACTAATAAAGGCGGTATGCCAGTGGAGGGTGCTATGATCTCATAAGGAGCAGAGCTGGAAAAGGACGGGAGACAGGTGCTGCTGCTATATCATGTGCGGCAGAGGATCAATCCTATGCCTCAGCAATCTAGAAGGTGGAAAACACAACAAAGAATAAGTGTGTCTTGCAAGCAACATTTCAGCCAAAATGCAGAAAGTGACGATGGGCTATGTGAAGTCAGATGACTATTCTCACAGTACTTACAGGGAGTGGGAGAATCACACTATTTCACACCTCCAGCTTCTCTGTTGACAAAGTAAAAATGACAGTAAAACAAAGCTATGAAGGCTTTCATTCAGACCTTGGTGGGTTCTGAGGCTATGTCTAATCAAAGGCCTTTCCAGGAAAGACAGAGAGGCCCATCTTCACAGATTCTGCCACATGCGTTTTAAGCAGGACCATACTCCTGCTGGAAGGAGGGAGTACAACACGGTTTTACTTCCTAGAACTCTGGATCAAGAAGTGCTTCACCTGCACCCAGACCTGAGGGCCTGCAAGGCCAAAGCTTGGAGGTAAGAGCTGGAAGAGACACTGAGGGGTCCTGGCAGTGGTAGGGGAAAGAAGTGACAGTGCCAGGCTATGTGCAGTGGCACATACCTGGATGCCAGTATTTAGGAGATTGAGGCAGGAGTGCAAGTCTGAGCCCTCCTGGCCCACTCAGAGGGACCCTGCCTCGAAATAGAAAAACAAATAATGTTGGATAAGTAGCTCAGTCCAAAGGCCTGGGTTCAATTCCCAATATGGCCAAATTTAAAAAGCAGAAAGAGGCTAGGAAGATAGCTCCGTGGCACAAGTGCCTGCCTCGCAAGTGCAAGGTCATGAGTTCAAACCCCAGTCCCACTAAATAAATCAATAAATAGGAGAAAGAAAGAAAAAAGGTGATTGTGTCAGAGCGCAAAAAGGCTACACCATCAGAGACAATATGCCCACCTAAGACTGTGAATGGTCATGTGACACAGTTACTAGCTGGCCAGACACATAGCCCAGTGCTAGTATGCCTGTCAAGAATATCTGAGGCCCTGGGTTGAATCCCCAACAATGGAAAAAAATAAAACGTTTTCTGTCATACAGTGAGGACTGAGCACTATTCCACAATGATCTGAGACAGTGTGAAGACCAAGTACAAGACATGGCAAAGCCTCAAGCCCTAGCAGGAAGAAGGACACATGTAGCCCCTCTGTCCATCGCACTGCTTCCCCTCATCTCACTCTTGCCAGGGAAGGAGCTACTCTGCCACCTTCTGACAACTCTGCCTACAGAGGTAGAAGAAATCAGCCCGCAGTTGGTCAGATCTAAGGGTTTTGGCCAACTGGTACTCCATTCAGATGTTAGTAGAAGAGAAGATGAAGCTGGTATGACAGCACG
>PVKN010025033.1:0-14271 GCA_004027915.1 Capromys pilorides | reverse complement strand
TTTTACCTCTAGAAAAATCATTTACACTTAAAAAATGTGATGAGGCGGGATTCCCTCCTTTTTAAAAATGTTTCTAGAGCTACTAAAAACTTGCATTTACAAAATAGTTGATAAAAATACTCCTCTGTATTGTACAAGAAGGGAGACAGGGAGCACTGATGAGACGTGGTGTGTGATGAATCAGACTCAGCTTTTTTCTCTTCTGCTTCATCAGAGGCTGCACTCTCCTTATTTTTAGTTTCTCCATTTTCCACAGATAAATCTTCCTTGGTTTCTTTCTTTTCTTTTTTTTAAATTTGAGTCTTGCCCTTTTTTCGGTATTATGGCCGGCTCAGCCTGCTCTGAGAGTGGGGCTGGCGCAGCATGTGGAGCCAGGAATCGAACCGTGGTCCCTGCAGATGCCTAAGCAGGTGCTTTAGAGCACTGACTCATCTCACCAGCCCTTCCTTGGTTTCTTGATTAGCCACTTCAGCCTTGGCTCCCCTTTTCCCTTTTGCTCGCACTTTTCTGTCTGAAGATTTATCTTTTCCCGCTGCCTTTTTTGGCTTCATTTCCACTTTAGCCGGAACAGGTTTAGCCGACAATCTCGCCCATCTCCTCTTGGGCTCCTCCTTTGCCGCCCCTTCAGACGGTCTGACCTTCCTCGTATGCATCTTCACGGCAGGCACGTGGAGGGGGTGCGTGGGGAAGCTGCGGTTGGAGGTGTACGGGAGCCTCTTGGAGCTATGCGGCCCCGTCGCTGCCTTTTCTCCTGCCGCCAGCACCCGCAAGGGCCCCCCAGACCCAGGCAGAGGAGGAGGAGGGCCCCAGGCTGCTGGGCTTCACTGTAATGTGTTTGGAGCGGAGCCGCAAAGTGCAGTCTGCCCCAAATTTTCTATTCAAGGAGATTATGAGGCCACAAAAGAAAGGGATTGACGATGTATAGTGTGCCTAAGGAGAGTCACCTAGAGAGAAAACATTCTCAGGCTTTCACAGAGAGCAAATTGGCCAAGCAATGGCCGCGACTCATCCACGGACAAAAGTTCTACAAAACGCTATACATGGTTTCAAGGTAAAACCTGAGGGGATTTGACTGACCTTGTCAAATACAAAAGTCACATGTTTTGTTATATAGGTCTTGCTTTAACTTGGCCTTAACCATGAAGCATAAAAAGGAAAGCCAGATTAGTATGAGTTGTAAAAGGCTCAAGTCAATCAAGTCAACAGTTGCTGATATTACCAGTTCTGCTGATAACCCACTATTATTATTATGGAATATTGGACTATACATACAACTACTTTCTCTTAGTTCAATTAGAATATATATATATATATATATATATATATATATATATATATATATATTTTTTTTTTTTTTTTTTTCAGAACCAGGGATCAAATTCAGGACCATGCACTTGCCAGGCAGGCACTTGTGCCCCTGAGCTATCTCCCCAGCCCCTGTACTAACAGTCTTTAGAAAACTTATGTCTTCATCTTTTACTCTGAACAACGACTATAAAAACAACAATAAGCATTGTATTGATTATTGTGGCTGTCCTACTGACAGGTTCTGAAACTGTCTCATTTCTTTCTTGTTGAAATTAATAAAGTTAAAAATAAATAAATAAAAAGGGTTGAAGATGCAGCTCAGTGAGCAGGCCCTGGGTTCAATCCTTTTTATCACTAAACAAGACAAAAAAAAAAAAAAAAAAAAAAAAAAAAAAAAAAAAAAAAAACAAAAACAACTTTCTAGGCACTGAGACAGGTCTTACATCAGGTCCTAGGAAGTGGAGCTAGCAGCACTTTTTGGGAGAGAAGTGAAGCATTCTATGCAGCAAAGCAGATAAAGATGCAGGGCCTGGTGGCCAGGATGAGAGCAGAAACAAAGAAAGAGGGCCTTCCTTGGTATTTCAGTTACTCTCCTCTCATTGCTGGACCAAAATATCCAACACTCAAGATGAGGGAAGGAAAAGTTTATTTAGCTCACAGTTAGTGGAGGTTTCAGTCCATACTCACCTGGCTCCAAGGCAGAGTGGCACATGGCAGAAAATAGCCTTTCATGGCAGTGACAAAGAGCAAAGAGCAAAGGGAGAGGCAGCAGCTCCCTCAACTAGCCAGCCCCTCTCCGCTCTTTACAGTGTAATGTAAATTACCCACCCTAGTGCCAGGTGTAGCACTCACACCTGCAATCCCAGCATTGGATCAAGAATCAATCACAAACTCCAGGAGCTGCCCCATGACTACACGAGGCTTTGCGGGGACAACTAGACCTAAACCATTACTCCTGGAGAACAGGAGCACTGCACAGAGGTGTGGAGAGGCATTGAGCCTGGGCTGGGACAGAGACTGGAACAGTGATCAACCTGGGCTTTATCCCAGCTTCTAGCCTTTGGGGCAATTCATGAAGGCTTTACCCCTGGCCCACTCCCAGGACCCATATGGAGGTTTAACAAGAAAGTATATAAAACTGCTCTTGAGTTGAAGGGGACCTGGATACTAGCATCAGAATTATATAGGTGGAAAGCTGTTTAATAAATATATTTGTTTTCCATTACACAGTTGTTCATTCAGGAAAAAAAGTCATTGTAGATCCACCATATTTCTAGACATAGAGACAGCACCTGCCTGCTTAGACCTTGTTGTCAATGAGATAGAAACAATTAGACAGGTAGGAAGTTATGTGTGTAGCTATTATTTTACTTCTGACCACTGAAGTTTATATTTTGATGTCAAGAGTGGGCAAAATTTGGGCAGCAGCTACCAGCACTGGGCTTATTCTAGAGCTGGCCACTGGGCAAGGCAGGTCCAGAAGAAGGGAAGGCATCAGGCATCAGCTGGGGAGTGGGGAGAGAGAGAGAGAGAGAGAGAGAGAGAGAGAGAGAGAGAGAGAGAGAGAGGAGTCAGACAAGCACACAGACAGAAGCACAGAGAGAAAGGGAAAGAGAAAGAAAGAGAGGGAGAGGGAGACAGAAACAGAGACAGAATCGCACAGGGAGAGTCAAAGACAAAGTGACATAGACAGTGACAGAGAGAGACAGAGTGAAGAGAGGAGAGAGGAGAGAGAATGGAAAGGAATATGACTGGCCTTGGAAAGAAAAAGTGAGAGATCAGAATGGAGGCTTTTTTCATTTCTAACTTTTAAAAAGGCTGACATTTACAAGAAACAAGGAAATGAAATTACACATGGAACAAGTTCTGCTGCTGTGAAGAGTCACTCCATGTGTCAGTTTGTACAACTCACTTTTTGACAAAAAGTAGAGACTTAGAAAAATGGATTACTTCCAAGTATGGTCATATAAAAGTTTTATTTCTCTTCCCCAGATTTATTTGTTATATATCTAAGTCCCTGGGAAATCAAATTCTTTCCCTGTTCTCTTTACAATAACATTTTCAACATTTCTTGATTGCTTTATGAAATAAAAACACAGTACTTTGGAGCCTTAATGGTCTAAAATGTTCCTACAGATTTTCATGAGTAATTTTTATTGTCATGGAAACATATGAAGTCTCTGTTCAAAGATCTAGTCTGCATTTGTTAAATTAAAATGTTCTCCAGGAAAGGAAGCGGGCTCTATCATGAACTCTGAGGCAGCTGAACACTGCCAATTGCCAAGCTTTTGTCAGGAGATGGGCAAAGGAAGTAGGATCTATAGGTGAAACAGGAAGAGCCTAGAGGGCTGCCGAGGGCTTAGGGAACCTTCTTTGCTTTTAAATTTTATGTATTTATTTATTTGATACAGGGTCTCACTACACAGCATGGACTCATAGTGGTCCTTCTGTCTCAGCCTCCCCTGCGCTAGGATTGCAGCCGCACGCCACCACACTCGGTTTCAGTGGCTAACATGGCATGCTCAGGGTTCCTGGGCCAGCACGACATATGGTACTGGGGCTTGAGCCCGGGTCCTTGAGCTTTCCAGGCAGGTACTTAGACTGACAAGCTATCTCTGCAGTCATCTTTTTTCCTTTTAGAGGGTAGGAGAAGATTGCTTCTTCCTGGCCAGAAATGACAAGTCAGGAGGAGCGGCAGGGTCTATGCATGAGTGTATGCTCTATGCAACTCTTTTTTGTGTGACAGGAAGAAAAGAGAATCACACTGAGTGCCAGTGTTCTACTCATTAATGATCATTATTCTTATCAATATCCAATAAACACAAGCATACTATACATGATGGCATTTTAAAAAATGAGAAAAGTGGGCTGGCAAGATAGCTCAGTGGACTAAGTGCCTACTTCGGCAAGTGCAGGGACTGGGGTTTGATCCCTGGCACCACATGCCACACTGGCCCCACCCCCCCAGGCCTGCTGAGCAGGCCACTGAGCCTGGGTGTGGTGGCGCACCCCTGTAACTCCAGCACTGCAGAGGCTGAAAACAGGATCACCACGAGTCTGAGCTATGTAGTGAGACCCAATACCATATACATAAAAATAAATAAAATAAAAATGAGAAATGCAAATACTTGGACATAAAAAGGTCAGTATAGAAAGTTTGAAATTAATATAATGTGAATAGAAAACATGTGGAGAAGCACCCTTTCTCTTGGACAAGCATCAGGCAGAGGTGGCAGTGGCCAGTGGCAGGGCTTGAGTCCTTGACAGCTGGTGGCTTCTTCTGCCTACAGTGCCATCTCACCCTGGTTACAGGCTGTACAGGGTCCCAGGCCCAGTGTGCCCAAGCCACAGTGTCTCACACAGAGCAAGTCAGGCAAGCATGTGTGCAGAACCATGGGGATGCATAGGTAAAAATTAAAAATTCTCCAAATAGGAGTCCATTTGATCCCTCAGGAGTCTGAAAAGAGCTTCTAGAACAATGACATAGTTCAGCAAGCTTGCTGGATATCACTCAAAATATAAAAACCTAACTATATTTCAATAAAATATACTACTAGCAGACAATAGGACAGCAAAATTTTAAAATTATTCACAGAAGCATCAAGAATACAATACTTGGGAATATATTTAAGAAGTACAATGCCCATACACTGAAAACTATATGACATTTCAGAAGAAACTTAGATGATTATAAATAAATAAAGAAATGTGCCAAATTTATAATCTAATAGGTTCAATTTTTTAAAATATATCTGGTACAGGGTCTCCAGGGTCTCATTATGTACATTGGACTCATAGTGATTCTCCTATTTTCAGCCTCTCAAGTGCTGGGGTTATAGGCCCATGTCACCACGCCCAGTCTTAGATTCAATGCTTTTAAGATGATAATCATCTAGAAATTTATAGGAAAACTTCGTCAGTATCCCAACAGGACTTCTTGTAGAAAATGACATAATGGTCTTAAAATATACAGTATATGGACATGAGAAAAGAAAATTACAAAATAATTTTGATCATTTATTTGGTATAGGATCTCACTACACAGCTTAAACTCATAGTGATCTCCTGTCTCAGCCTCCTCAGTGCTAGAATGACAGTCATGCATGCCACCACACCTGGTTTTGGTGGCAGGCATGGCATGGGGCTGGGGATTGAACCTGGGTCCTTGCATTTGCCAAGCAGGTACTTAGACCACCAAGTTATCTCCCCAGCCCCTTAAAAAACAATTTTGAAAGAAACACAATCTTTTTTTTTTTTTTTTTTTCTGAACCAGGGATTGAACCTAGGCCCTTGTGCTTGCCAGGCAAGCGCTTATTCTACTGAGCTATCTCCCCAGCCCAAGAAACACAATCTGAGGCTTTATACTACCTGATTTCAAAGCATATAAAGCTGCAATCACTGTGTTATTGGCATAAGGAGAGACAGAGGTATGGAAGTAGAGAAGGGCACTCAGAAATGGAGCTCTGTGCATAGCAGCATGCCGAGCCGCACATACTGTCTTGTAGAGCAGGCTGTTAGAGTCTCAAGAACTCAGAAAGCTGACTGTCAGATGACAGTAGCGTGGCGTCGGCCACACACAGGACTCACATCAGGAGATCACCTGACAACGCGCATGGGCTTCTTTTTTGCTTCAGACAGCACATAAACATTTACCATCTTCCATGGGTTTATGCAGATGGCCGGCTTACTTTTGACAAATATGCTAAGGTAATTCAATAGAGAGGAAAAAAAAAACTTTTAACAAATGGTACTGGAAAGCTAGATGTTCATGCAAAAAGAAAATGACTGCATTATTACCTGATATATCATTAAAAATTAATTGGAAAGGAGCCAGGCAGGCTGGAAAGATAGTGGAACAGTCTAAGTACCCGCCTCATATGCACAAGGACCTGGGCTCAATCCCTGGTATCCATGCTAGCCTGGGAATCCCAGGCATGCTGTGTGGGCTACTGAAGTCAGGCATAGTGGCACATGGTTGTAATCCCAGCACTGGGGAGGCTGAGACAGGAGAATCACTATGAGTTTGAACTGTGCAGCAAGACCTTGTACCAAATAAATAAATAAATAAATAATTCTTTTTTTTTTTTTTTTTTTTTTTTTAAAGAAATGAGCCAGGCATGATGTGTTGGCAAATGCCAGCACTCTGGGAGGCTGAGGCAGGAAGATCACAAGTTTCAATGAACCAAGCCTAGGGCACATTAGTGAGATCTTGGTCAAAATAAAAAATATAAGAGGTTAGGGTGGTAGCTGAGTTAGAAAATCCCGAATTCAATCCTCAGTGTCTTAATTACTTCCTTATGACTAAGACAAAAATATCTGAAACCCACAACTTAGAGGAGGAAAGGTTTATTTGGCTCATGGCGTGTGGGACTGGGATTATAGTCCAAGGCAGCACAGCAGGGCAGAGGGGCAGGCAGGGAACAGATGCTCACCTCACACTGGGCAGGCAGCAAAGCAAGGGGAGCTGGTGAGGGAGATGTACCCCAAGGCTCACACCATGGTAACCCCACTTCCCATCTGACTCCACCTCCTAAAAGCAAGTCAGCTTCAGACACGTGAGGCTTTGGACAAAGACCATTGTAGATCTAAGTCATCACACACACACACACACACACACACACACACACACACACACACACAGACACTTAATTAGAAATGGATTAAATGGAATCCACACAAGATTTGTGATCTCGGAGTAGGCAAAAAGTTTCTCTCATAGGACACAAAAACAAACAAAAAAAGAGACTGAAAGATATAAATTCAAGTTCATGAAAATGTACCCCTGCCCTTCTTCAGTAGTGGGGATTCCAGGGTCTTTTCATTGAGTCACATCCTCTGCCTTTTTTTTTTAGCTTGAGGCAGGGTCTCCATAAATCACTAAAGTGCTGGCTGGCTCAGACTTTCCATCCTTCTGCCTCAGACTTGCAGGGTGCTCGGACAAACATCTTTCTAAGTTGTGGGTTTTAGGTATTTTGTTCCAGTGACAAAAAAAAGTAATTTAAGATAGTGGGAATAGAATTCTGGACCCTCATATAGAGCTACATCTCCAGCCCTTTGTATTTTTCTAATTTTTTTTCCACCTCCCAGAGTGCTGGGATTATGGGTGTGTACCACCATATCTATGTCATTTTTACTTTTAAAAAGATGCCATTAAGACAACAAAAATATGCTGAGAAAAAAAATCTATAAAATTGATATCTATAAAGAACGTATATCCAGAACATATAAAAATCTCTTAGAACATAAGAAGATTAACAACCAAATTTAAAAATGGGAAAATATTAATGGAGTTTTCACCAAAAGAGATAAACAAAGGTGTTATGGTTTATGTCTACTTGTCCCCCCAAAGCCTCATGCAATCATGGGGTGGGGACTTCTAGAGTTTGAGACTTGACTCATGATCTACCGGGATTATGTGTTTTAGTACTGATGGGATTATGGGTCTGAGTACTTTTGGGATTATGGGTATGGCCTAAGGTGGATAGGCTGAGGCGGAGAGCCTGAATGTAACATAAAGAGAGACAGAGAGACAAATGTTCTCTGTTCCTCTGGTTGTTCCGTTGCCTCTGTCACCATATTGTTGCTGTTCTGCCGCCATGAACTGCTGCTCTCTGCCATGTGCCTCTCTGCCTTTGAGTCAGCCAAATAAGGACTGAAACCTCCAGTAACTGTGAGCTAAATAAACCTTTCCTTCCTTCATTTTGGGTGTCAGGTATTTGTCCCAGCAATGAGAGAAGAGTAACTGACACAAAAGGGCAAATAAGAACATGAAAAGATGCTCAACTCAGTGCTATTAGTAGTTTAAAAAATATAAATGCAAACCTCAGTAAGATATTACCATCCACTTGCTGAAATGGCTACAATGAAAAACATGGAAGTCTTGATTACTTTTCTCTGGTGCTGAGACAAAATATCTGATGCTCAGAATTTTTTTAAAAAAAGGTCTATTTAGCTCAAAGTTTGTAGAGCTTTCAGTCCACAGTCAGCTGGCTCCAAGGCAGGGTGGCATGGCACGGGGTAACACCTCATGACAGCTGACTACAGAAAAAGCAACCAAACAACAAGGGGAGGAGAACAGCCTCTTTTCCTCCCTTACCCTGTATGTGGGCTCCCCACGCCTTCATCTTCCACAGCTTAGAATTTCTACAAAGTGAGGCCCCTGTCCCCTGCTGAGTCACTTGGTTAAGCTTCTAAACTTCTCAAGTTGACACAACGTGTCAACCTATACAATGGACCATGCCCAATCTCTCTCTCTCTCTCTCTCTCTCTCTCTCTCTCTCTCTCTCTCTTGGCAGTACCGGGGATTGAACTCAGGACCTTGTGCTTGCCAGGCAGGCACTTATGCTGCTGAGCTATATCCCTGATCCTCTCAGTGTTTCCTAAGATGAAGATGTCGGACCTCCCCTACTACCTGATGGGAAGCCACAGTGGCACGGCCACTTTGAGAAACAAATGTTAAAGATAACCACATACAGCAGGACTTTGCAATTCTTCTGTTAAGTGCCAAAGAGAAAGGAAAACTTACCACATATGTTTATAACAGCATTATTCATAGGAGTCAGATAGATGGAAACAATCCAAATACTCATCAACTAATGAAAGAGTAAGCAAAATGTGAATAGACAGTACCTCTCACCATAAAAAGAAGTGGATCAATAAGGTTCGACTAAGAAGTTAAGAAACTATTATGCCAAGTGGAATAAGTCTGATAGAAAGTAGCATATATCGTACAGTTCAGTTTATATAAAATTTCTAGGGCTGGTGAGAGAGCTCAGAGGACTAAGCACCTGCTGAGGGGCCAGGGTCTATCCCCAGCACCACATGCTGCACTGGCCCTGTCCCTGGGTATGCTGAGCTGGGCCATGGTGGGACAGGGCTATAATCCCAGTGCTGGGGAGGCTGAAAACAGGAGGATCACTGCAAGTCCAAGCTGCATAGTGAGACCCTGTAGCAGATAGACAGACAGACAGACAGACAGACAGACAGACAGACAGACAGATTTCTAGATTTCTAGAAAGGGCAAACTGGAGAAAGATTAGTGGTTGCATGAAATGGAGAATTCTAAAACAGTCTTCTAGGGATAGTTACATTAGTGTATAAACTTAATAAATCTCATCAAAATAAACACTGATGGGTGAATTTTCTTATGTGAATTATACATCAATAAAGCTATTTTAAAATCCAACTGGGGGGCTGGGGAGATAGCTCAGTAGAATAAGCCCTTGCCTGGCAAGTGCAAGGGCCTGAGTTCAATCCCCGGTTCTGGACAAAAAAAAAAAAAAAAAATCCAACTGAGTTTGATCCCCGGGCCTGCTGCTCTGGCCCCTCCCCCAGGGTATGCTGAGATGGTAATTGAAACTGGGTGTGGTGGTGTGCCTGTGATCCCAGCTCTGGGGAGGCTGTAAACAGGTGGATCACTATGAGTCTGAGCTAGTAATGAGACCCTGAACACCCTGTAGACCCTTCCCTAAAATAAAAAAAATAAAATAAAATAAAAAGATAAAATCCAGCTGGAATGTCCTTTCCCGGACATCCCTCCCTGTCAAGAATATATCTCTGCCTCCTTTGCCACCCTGGGCCTTCTCTGCTTCAGCTTCACCTGACCTCTCATGCTGTGCTCCTGGGCTTTTGTTTCCTTGCTCCTCTGCAGGGCCTGAGAGGGCAGAGGTGACCTCTGGCCCATCTCCACGTCCCTGGGATGGAAACTGGTGCATTTCATCAAGCATTCAGTGCTCTGAACAGATAAACACTCCCCTCTTGAATCTCTTGGGTGTATAAATGACATATAACAATTACTCAGGTGTTTCTTTTTCTTTTATTAGTAGAAGTTTGCAGTCCATCATGAATGTACTCTCTGTGGACATTTGGTAGGTGATAATTTGTACGAATTCTGTTAGTGACAAAATAAAATGATGATTTTTTGTGACTATGATTCCTGGTTTGTCTTTTGTTTTATGTCCTTATATAAGCTTTACATTTGATTTTCTTTTTTCTTGGTGGTCAGCTCAGCCTGTCCTAGGGTTGGGACTAGTGTGGCATATGGTGCTGGGGATAGAACCTTGGTCCGTGCACTTGCCTAGGCAGGAGCTTTAGACCACTGAGCTATCTTGCTAGCCCAACTTTTTTTTTTTTTTTCTTCTGGTACTGGGGATAGAACTTGGGACCTTACGCTTGCCAGGCAGCGGCTTATGCCACTGAGCTATCTCCCTGGCCCTAATTTTGGATAGGGCCCAGTCTATCTTTTCCTTTATCATGTCTGTTCTTGAGGTGATACTTTCTTAGAAACTGTTTCCTGCTCCATAATGGTATCAATATTTACCTATGATTCTTTTCTTTGCACATTTGAAAATTTTAAACTCCTGGGAACTGTCACTGCTTTCATGTGGCCTGGCCGCCTGCTATCGGCCCAGTGGCACCTGAGTCCTTTCACGTCCCACAGAGTGTCTGGTGTACCCCATGATCAACCATAACTTGGTGAATTTGTGAATTAATGGACACAGCCGTTCCCATTGCAAGCCTTTGACCTGATAATTCTACTTCCGGCTACTTGTCACAAAGAAACAACCAGATAAAGGATTATTTTTTCATATATTACAAACTCTTCATTATCATCCTGTGTGAGTGCTGCAAATCATGACTTTGTTTAGCAATATGAATTTTAATCTCACATTTTGGGGACATGACTTCATCTCAGAAATAATTAAGTAATGTTGGGCATAAAATATTATGTAGGAGATCCCCCATATTAACATTTTTGTTGTCTCTATTGTCACTTTTGTTTCTTGTTGCCAATGATTCATAGGCAGCGATATTGATGCCGTTAAATGTTGTCTTTGGCTGCCCATACCTTCTCCTCTGGCTGAGGGAGCCCTGGGGCGCATCAGAGAAGCACAGCAGCGGGGAAAGGGACAGGCAGTGTGGACAGGGACAGGCAGTGTGGACAGGGAAGGCAGTGTGGACAGGGAAGGCAGTGTGGACAGGGAAGGCAGTGTGGACAGGGAAGGCAGTGTGGACAGGGAAGGCAGTGTGGACAGGGAAGGCAGTGTGGACAGGGAAGGCAGTGTCGGGTGAGCTCTGTGCTTCCCTTAACAGGCACAAGTGACCTTTCAGGACTCGGTGTTTTTTCTCTCCCCTTTGGAGTTTTACTTCTAGCTTGTCTTCCAGCAGCCTGCTAGCTCTTAGACACATAATAGGCAGGCTCAGTGTCAGAGTCTGGAGAAGTGTGGGAGTGTTTTTCAGATGTTCCCAGGACATCTGGGGAGGCTTCTTTAAAAATGAGATCTACATTCAGCACCAAACAGCAGTGCAGAGCGGTCACCTGCCCGTGTTAGCACCCGGAGCCGCTGGTGCGGGTGACACAGGTAGGGCCACAGTGGAAGAAGTTGCTCCCTCTTCTATGAGAGGGTGGGCAGACTCACATGCAATTGCCCTTTCACCTTCATGCGCCCCCATGGAGGCTGAGGGCCTGGGTCCTGGAGCCTGGTAAGCTCTTCCTTGAGGTGCCTCTGTCAGTCATACTGCCTGGAGCACAGGCCTGGCCAGGTGCACACTGTAGACTCCATCTGCGCTCCTCAGAAGCCAGAAGCACCCTCATTAGTCTGTGCCTGCATGGGCCTTCTATGACTTGAAAGAGTTTTTTCTCCCTTTTCTACCAGGAAAACTTTGACTTTAAGATGCAGCTCTAGGGCTGGACAAATAGCTCAGCAGATTAAAGTGCCTGCAAGCAGGCACAGGGGCTAGGGGTTAGATCCCTGGGGCGCACTGAGATGGCAACTGAGAGGGGGAGTGGTGACGTGTGCCTGCAATCCCAGCTCTTGGAAGCCTGTACACAGGCAGATCATTACAAGTCCAATCTAGTAGTGAGACCCTGAACACCCTGTAAACCCTTCTCTAAAATACAAAAAAAGAAAAAAGAAAGCAACTCTAATACAGCTAAGGGAGCAATAAGGGAAAGAGGCTAAGGACAAGTCAACATAATGTAGGGGTCCCTCTAGAGAAGATCCGGGTCCTGGGGAAGGCAGAAATCACCTGTGCCCTGGTGCCTGCCTCGGTCACCTGGCCACCCTGACAGGAAAGCACAGGCCGGAAGCAGTGTGCAACTACTGGCGCTGCGCGGTAGAAGAAGTCTCACTGTAACAGGTGACAGAAATAAAAGGCATCACAAGCGGAAAACCGGCCTTTCTTCCTACTACCTTTTCTTTTTTTGGAGAAAAACCAGACTGGGGAAAAAGTAGGAGGAAAGGACTGAAAGCAAAGGAGAAATATGCGGAGAACCACTGCACGAGATTCAAAGCTCGTCTTTCTGCTCACGTTCATTCAAAGAGGCTCCACATACAATTTTCTAACAGTGCGATGGGCCCATCATTCTTCCTCAGCAAATGGGCACCATTAGGGAGCCCCAGGGGTCCAGAAGAGATGGTTTGTGGACTAGCAGCTGCTGGCCTGCACAAGCCCACAATTTAATGAGGTACTGTGAGGGACAGTGGCAGGAAATGCACAATTAGTGGTGGTGGTGAAGGAAGAATGGCTAGGCTTCCTGTGACTTGCAGGGCGCATTCCACCTTGCCATCCTTAGATCAGAGGCCTAAGGGGCCAACGCCCTGGGCAGGGCTCCCGGGTACTGGCTGTGGGAGATCCAATGGCCATGACTGCACATGCGGTAGGGCTTGTGCATCCGTGTGTGTGTGTGTGTGTGCGTGCGTGTGTGTGTGTGTGTGTGTGTGTACTGCCAGACAGAGACGGGAGAATTGGTGATAGAAGGACGTGAAAGTAAGGTGCCTTCCTAGTTACAGACTGATTTGCTTTGGAATTCATGGCAATGGTGATGACAGTGATAGCTGCTGCCACACAGGGCCACTTCTCAGTGCCAGGACAGATGCGAGCATTTTCTGCATCATCTCATTTCACAGTCACAGAAGCCCTAGGACACAGGTGCTGTCATTCTCATTCCCAGCTTACCTGGGAGAGGAGATGGGAGTGGAGAGGGTTAAACATCCTGACCTTGGACAGAAATAGGCAGAGACACTGGGATCAAATAAGAGCTGTGTGATGAGCAGCCACATCCCAGGGCCCAAATGGAAGATGCTGCCGAGCCACTGAGACAATGCTGTTTTCCAGAGCTGTGCAGGACTGCCCAGTACAGGATTCCTGAAGGAAAACTGAGAACAGTGGAGGGCGATGACTCTGCTGAGAGTGGGATATGTGTCGGGCCACCTCCCTGCTCAGTGGGAATTGAAAGAGACTCAAGGACACCTAGGCCTTGGGGACCAGAGGAGCCAGAAGCTGACTCATCTGAGAGACCCAGAGATCAGGCTGACAGGATGGACCAGGGCAGAGTGAAGGAGGAATGGCTAGGCTTCCTGTGACTTGCGGGTCACATTCCCCTTGCCATCCTTAGATCAGAGGCCTAAGAAGCTGATGCAAGGGGCAAAAAGAAGCTGGAGGAACCATCAGATGCTTAGGGGTGAAGCTGGAATCTGGCACTGACCAGAAAGATCAGAAAGATGCACATTTATTAAAAGCCTGGCAGGGAAAGAACCACAGCAATGGGTAGGACCTCCTAGGACCTCCAAAAACCTACTAAAGCCCCCAAAGATACTGAGTCTACTTTATTCCTTTTTTTTTTTTGGTGGTACTGGGGATTGAAGTTGGGGCCTTTTGCATGCTAGGCAAGCACTCTACAAGCTCTCTAGGCAAGCACTGAGCTACATACCCAGCCCCTTGGGTCTACTTGAAATGTCTGCTTATTGAGGGCACCAATGCCAGTCCAAGCGAAGGCTTTTCTCCTTTGAGTCTGGCTGCCCAAGACCAATCTCGGAAGGGACTGGGGCTGGGGCACGACAGCAGGGCAGGGTAGGAGCCCTACTGTAGGTGCATCCTCTGAAGCAGGCCCGAGGGTAAGGGAGAGAAGAGCATCAGCTTTAAATAGACAGACTGCTTCACTGTGATGCAAACCTAGAGGTT
>PVKN010025032.1:0-14255 GCA_004027915.1 Capromys pilorides | reverse complement strand
TTTGTGATTCTATGTCCATGCTGATTTTGATCTGGAAACTATTTCAAATAGCTCTTTGATCATAGATATTACATAAAATGTAAAATAACGAGCAGGTTGGAGTAGCTTCTCCTAATTAAACAAGTGCATACGCAAAAGCTATATTTAGAAGATCATTTACACTTGAAGAGATAATTAGACTTTCAAAAGAATTATTGAAACAGGCTATAATTTAGATTCTGACACACCGGTATTCTATGTATATATGAATACTACACCAAAACGTTCTAAAAGGACTAATATGTAAACAAAGAGACATTAGAAATGGAAATTGAGAAGGCAACAATTCCCAAGGAAATCAAACTATATTCATTCTAATCTATTAGTCATAATGCACTGAGTTGAAAACCTGACTAGAACAGACTCAAAATTTTATATCTATTTATAGTTAACTGACAATTGACTTAGAAGAGTTGTATTATCTCATAGAAACCTTCATTTGGGATTGTTAAAAGAATGCTTTTGGTTTCTATTTGTTGTATCATAGAGTTTAAAATTCTCTTCCATGTAGCATTAATATGTCACTCCGAGCATAGACTATGTGCAGAAAAGTGGAACATTATGCTTTCATGCCGTCTATTCTGGAAAAACCAGCACACTTTCTTTGATCACTCTATAAAAATCACACAAATTTAGCCAATGTCTGAAATAACAAAAATCCAAACACAATCAGCAAAGCAAATTCAGTGCATTTCGGCATCTTCCCCATGTAGTATTTATGGTACATGTATGTTGTATACATGCCTCTTACAATACACTCGGCTAGGTATTGTACAACATCAAACACAAAAAAGTTAAGGCAGACGCCGTGCACTGTGAAGGTTATAAACTGTGAGAGTGAATTGTGATTTATAGTCACATTCTAATGCTTGGGTACATCTTTCATGCCTTCTTCCATCTTGCTAAGGCTTGGAAAAGAAGATCCTCGAGCAACATTAATCGATCAAATCTGTGTGCTTTTCCAGTGCTGCAGAGAAAGATACACATGTTTCTGTCCTCCTGAGATGCAAAGAGGACAGTACATGAGAAAAGAGTGCTGTGGTCATCCAGCCCACATAGGTAAGCATGTATGACACTGCATGTGAAAATAATTCTGAGAAACAAGTCCTACTCAGTCTACATTCAAATCTGACTGCACATAAGTTAATAGTCTTAAGGTTGACATAGAAATTGAGAAAAAGTTTCACAGTGTAACATAACAAATGTCTTCTCAAGTTACAAGTTGGGTTCACGGTCCAGGGTGCCCTGTTGCAACTCAGCCATATAAAGACTTAATGCCCATCAGTGATGATTGAAAGGTCACGTGCCATGGAAGAATTTGAAATTAAGTATGTGTTGATTATTCATTTACAAGTGGGTTTAAAGATTTTTAAATTAAATGCAAAACCATCTCAGTTGTTAAAAATATTTCCTAGTTGTTTGTAGATTAAGTTTACCCTTTTTCAATGTACCCTCTGGCTGTTTCTTCATTAAATCACACAAGAAAACACCTATAAATGGTCTCCACATGTACTAGAATGAGGCTGATGAACATGGAATTTTCTCTCTTTGAATTATTTTGCCTGACTCAGCTCATCCACAGTATCCAGTCATTTCTGCAGATTAAGTTTCCTTTCTCTTGGGAGAAAAGTCAGTATCATTTAGTGTCTGTGTGCCTTATGGATGAATATCACATTTGCAGGAAAGAAATATTTACCTGATTTCAATTTTGAATTTTCACTTAAAATTCCCTTCAGTTGATTGTTTTTAAGACAGACAGCATGGGAGCAGATAAAAACGAACAGGATTCTAGGACTTTGGATGGCAACTGTATAATGAAGTCTATGACAGCTGGAACAGTGCCTATAAACAGAATTTGTTCATGTGTGGGAAGTTGAACTCAATCCGCATGGGATTTGAAACAAGAATTTGGCTGTACATCTCTTCACTTACTCTACATGTCTCAAGATATTTTCTTTATAGTGCTATAGAGTATTCCTCTGAAACCATCAGCTCTGAGAATATTAAATTATATAACCCAGGACTCCTGAATCAAAGACGTTTTCAAATTCATTGTTCTACTTTGTCATTTTTTACCTTAACAATAGAATGCCACTCATATCTGAAATGCAGACTGATTGCTGATATTACTAGGCTCTAATTATTGGTTTAACCATTACATGTATTTTACATCATGCAATTCTCACAGCAACCCCGGGAAGTAGCTGCTATTATTACCATAATTATCCCTACTTTATAAGCTAAGAAGCTGTGGCATTGAGAGTCGAACTTGGATGTCCAAGATCCTTAGGTGGCAGAGCTACGGTTGACCTCCGGTAGTCTTATTACAAGTTAGAGCTCATGTCAGCCATTCCACCTCCCATAATTAACAACAACAATGATTCAGGGGAAAATAATCAGCTCCAGTACACCCACATGTTGCTTTGAAAATGAGCTCCCTTATTCAAAAGACTTTAATTGCAAAAAGCACTATAGCATAGACAATGGTCCTCTTGGAAGAATTAAGTCTCCTAGGATCAACATGGGCAGCCAGCCTAGTTACAAAACAGCCCACAAATTAAATAAATTCTACATAAAGTAAACTGATATTCATAAAGTGAGTCCACAGGCTTGGACATAAGAAATGACTCCAAGTACAATCGATATTAACATAAAAATTTATTGTCTACAGTTAGCAAAGAGAAGCAATTTTCTTTTCCCATATGTGTTCATGTCGATACTCTTACATGTTTGGCTTATCCTACATAAAAGGACAACAGTCACCCAAAGCCATTCCCATTCTGTCTGCCACACGTGGGTAATGCATATGTGGCATTTCTATCAAGACAGCAATAAAAATCCGGGAAATTGGATTATTTAGTCAACATCCACAAAATCTGTGACAATGAGAAGAATCTGCAAGAAGGCTGGGCTGCCTATTGTACTTTAGAAACAGCAACAAAGTCATCTCTACCCCAAGCCAACTTTCAAATCCTAAGACTGTTGCTTCCTTTTGTCATTATGCAGTCATACAATGTTTATCGCAACACCCGCTGTCTATTGGGCATTCCTCAATAAGCTTGAATTTTAATTTTTTTCCCTGTGGTCTCAATGTTTTCACATAGATGCAACTTTGCTTTAAACATCTATCCCTGCTGACAACTAAATTGAGGTAACAGACAAAGGTCTAAAGCCAAAATTCATGATCAGATAGCATTTGCTGTCTCCACAAAAATAACTGCAACCTTGTTCTCTGCAGGTTTACACTCTGGATAGGCAAATCAAAATTTTGAGCAAAAGGACCAGAGGGCACCTCTTTGTGTCTAAGCTTCAGGGTTTTCTGTGACAATGGGTAATGAATAATCAAGAGGTTTGGTCATGTGCTTGATGTGCACTTAGTAAGACTAACTCCATTTTTTTGGAACTGGGGATTGAACTCAGGCCCTTGTACTTGCCAGGAAAGCGCTCATTCTACTGAGCTATCCCTGCATCCCAAACTCCAATATTTTTTAACCCTGAATGGGAAGACTTCAAAAACAATGAAGTTAAGCATGATGAATTCAAGTAACTTGTTCTGGACTGTTAACACTCCAACTTGAAGGGATAAAGCATATATCCCAGTATTTTTGGTGTTGTGGCTATCTTATTAACAAATCCTAATCTCACTCTAAAAATGTCTTGATTTACCTAGCGAATATATAGCCATCAAACCTCTATCCCTAGGTCTAGTAACACAAAATGCTTGGAATAAATAGACATTATATTAGTGGATGAGGTCTTGCCTAAAAAGAATGACAGCCTCATTGCCAACCAGGAAAACACTGAGTCCTGGTGAATAAGATTGTCAATTCAGGAAGTAGGCCTTGGGCTGGGGCAACAGGGGAGAATCAACTTCAACCTGACTTTGGGCTGTCCTTTGCCATAGAAGCAAATCTTCAAGTGACATAAGAAGCCTGATCATACAAATCAATTAGTGACAACTAGGGTGGAGAATCAAGCTGATTGGCTTTAGGACCTGATGGAGATTTGTGGGGCACATATCTGGGTGTCTCCAGATGGGTCAAGGAGGCCAGCTGGTTAGTTGGATGGCTCCTGCTCTGCTCTTCAGCTGGTGCTGTCCTGTTCTGCTTCCCAGCCAACATGAACTAAGTGAACTAAGTACCAGCGCTCTGCCACACCATACTGATGATCCTGCCTTAGTGTCAGCCAGCCATGAACTGAACTCTCTGAACCATGATTTGAGTTAAGCTGGTAGATGTCAGGTATTGTGTCCCAGTGATAGGAAACCTCACTAAGGCATCCACTCTGTTGTGCTCTGTACTCAGCATTACCAGGCCCTTCCTTACATTTTCATTACTAGCTGGGATGTGAGACTTAAAGAAATGAACCCACAAATGTCCATGGAATCACAATACAGAGCTGGATGGCTACCAGCCAAGGTCAGCACAGCAGCCGCACGTGTGTCACCCATGCAAAATAGCTCTCCAAGGCCTAACTAGCTGACACAACCAGTCAGTGCACTGCAAAGCACTGTAGAGAAGGATGCTTCTCCTGAAAAGAATTACTGCATTCTTCAAGGTATGCTGATTTTTGGTAATAAATCTAAGGAGGGCTTGTGTCACTGTATATTTATTATTACATAACACGAGAGTTGTCAATAAATAGTAACTTAGGAAAATGAGTGCAATTGGTATTTTTTTTTAATGTAGCACATCTCCTTTTTAGTGTTTTAACTCTTGCTATGTAATTGCTTTGGACTCTGTGATCTAATTTAAAATCTAAAATTTTCCTGAGTATTCTGTGCCTTAATTATTGATTACTATACACAGTAAGATGAAAATGGTTCTCATTTCCCAGTGTGCAGAATTCTCTTTGACAGCCAGGCTGGGTGCTCCATTTAGTCAGTGCACCCAAAAGTTCCTATGGCATCTTTGAAGGCAGGGGTGGACACTGACATGAAAAGCACCCAGTGCTACTGTGAAGAGAGTACTTGCATCAACGGACTTGCCTGAGTGTGAATTGTGGTACTTTTGATATGAAGATGATGGTTAGATGATTTCCAAGTTACCATCCAGAACCTAATTTCTATGTCTTTTGCAAACATTTGGTAAAAGTTGAGTACGCTAAGAAAACCTTTTATCCTAGACTTTGACTATATTTTTCTATAATTAATATGTGAAAGTTATAATCAGTTGAAATGAAAGAAATGCATTGTTGTTTTAATGATAATATTTGTTATACTGATAATATTTGTAAGGTTGGCATGATAATCAGTATTACAATATATAAAATGCTAAGTGATATGATTAGCAGATGGCAAATGATAATCCGGACAATATAACCCTTTTCATGATCCCATAACACCCAGTTCTCTCTGTGATTAGAACTTGATTACTGCTAAGGAGACACAAAAAAAAGATGGTTCTAGTCAAGATTAAACAGAGCAGAGTAAAAATTTCATTATCTGCAAGCATCAAGGCATCGTCAAGCTGATGGTGCTAGCTTTAGATCACACCACCCCAGCAGAAACCTGCCTCTGAGTTCTCTGTCGACGCTTGCTCTATAAATTAGATTTAGAGAAAACGTATTAATAGACAACACATCTCATAGCATCTTTATTTTAGTTTGAAAAAAATTGACATAAAGTTCGAACTGAACTTAACCTAAGAAAACTGTAAAGTTATTGGCTTACCAAATCCAAGGATGGATTAAGCAACCCACTCCAGGAAAGTAGGGCTATGGGAAGTCCTGTGAGTTACCACAGTAGAAACCAGGGCTTTGGTACTGCCAGAGTGACTTTTCCATTCCTTGACCCACTATCTTATACTAAAACTAGTAGCAAACATGGACATCATCAGTTCCATAAATATATCGGTTTCCTCTCCTAGAAGAGATTTATTCTCTTTCTCAGAGGCAGCTTCAAAGGTACCAAAGGCAGCTGTAGTTTGCTTGGTTTGAATATGGAGCCCATTGCTGCCCAGTCAGTTGTGCTCATAGAAGAGAATGGACATGTCCAGCGAAGGGAAGCAGTGCTTCAGTAGGAAAACGAACTAGAAACCGAATACCAGTCCAGCGGATGTCGAACAGTGCACCGAGAGCAGGACCTGTCTATTAGGGTATTTTGACCAGAGCCAATTCTTTCTAAGTTAAACAAGATAAGCTCCTCTTACACACAGCTTTGTAATGACACTGGTCAATACTAAGCAAGAAATAGCTTGCAGACTAATGCAGCAATTCAGACTGGTTTTCATAAAACATATTCTAAGGAGAAAAATGCATTTCATGGGAAAAAAATGACTCTTTTTCTTTAATGGAAAAAAACATTTTCCTGGACAGATAAACCCTATGAATCATGATAAAACAGAATTTTACCACCTAAAAACTTTCGTGGAGCTGCCTAAGCGGCAGGCTCCATTTTCTCGAGGACATAATTTTAATGTGTTTGAAAATGTATTGATCTCAATTGTGTAAGAGTTTTTGGAAAGCATGCCTGTAGGCCGTTGTCGGTATTTAAGTATTCAGATGCTGAATCATTATGGACCAAAGGAGGGAGAAAAAAAAAAAAAAAAAAGCCAGCCCTTTCTACTTCACTTTGCATACGTTTGCGCATCTACCACCAGAGGGCACAAATAAGGCTGCTTTGGAGGGAAAAAGGCTCTGAAATGATAAAAATCCCTTATTTGGAGAAGTGACTTCGTTAAAATATGTGGATATGCATGTTTTCTTTAAGCCTGGGGGCTGGGGGGGGGGGGATCAAAAGCTATTCATACTTACTGAGTTTGTTCTGTTCCCTGTATCATTTTCATTTTCTCCCAAAATGTATGCATGCTTGAAGGAAATACTGATGATTTATAACAAGTATAAATGAAATTACTGAAGCTAAATGGTCATCAAAGAACAGTCCAACACATAAAACATTGCTCCAATAACATGGAAAGTGCTACATATAACTTGGTAGAAATATTCATGTTTATCTAGACCAGAGCAGATTTTTGAAGTCTTTTTTTCCTAGAATGATGTAATATAAAGCAGTTCACAAAACTGGCTCCCCATTTTGTAAATATCAGGTACATGTCACATCTTGCATCCTTACTCAGCAAATGTGACACTGTGGCAAAAATAGGATCTGGCTTGGTTGTTGTCTTCACACGCTAATGGGCTTGAGTCATGCTCACAGAGTACCTCCATCTTCAACAGCTGTTTTACTCCTTAAAAGAAAGAAAAACCTGAAGCTCTCCAGGATCAGCAAGCCATTCCTAATCTTCTCACTCTGGGTGTTTCACAAGCACTAATAACCATGACCAGGTTTGTCCCCTGAAACCAGTGATTCTACTAGAAACAGAACCAAAATAGAAAGTCTCCTATGATGATGCTCTTAGAAACAGAGAAAGACTTGTAGATTGGCAAGTGCTTGGTCTGACCTCAAACATGAAGCTGAAAAGGCCACTGTGCGCTGCATAAAAGTTACAAGATCATAGTTTCTTTGTCTTTTACTTCCTGATTGTCCACCTGATATTTCCAACCACTAATTCAATTCACCAGCATCAATAAGTATCAATATGGCATCAAAATAATATATTGAGGTCTCTCAATGCAATGTTAAAGTTTACAAACGAGGAGCTATAGATTTTGATAGATTCATCCTAAGTGAGTGTTTGCCAATGTTTTCATTTTAAAATCCTATTTTTATTGTTTTATAAAATGTTCTTTTAAAATCAGTATACCTCCTGCAAATGTTTTCCTCAGTCACGTTTTTCCCTTCCACCATCTACATTTTCGTCACCCCTCGCTTGATGTCTGCTTGAGGCATCACTGCAATGTGCCACCACATGAGCAAGTCCATAAGAAATGCCATTTATGACACTGGTGCCAAACTACGCTCTTGTTGATGGCATCCACATGGCAGTAAGTCCTCTTCTTAAGAAATAACTTGTGTGTAAATGTGAGCCTGGGGGTAGAGCTTTCTCCATCAAGTGCTTTTAAGTGCTGTGCCCTATAGGATTTTTTTAACGGTTTTCATAAAGTTTGAGGCTGCAGGAATTTCTTTTGTGTGTCAAAAGAAATATTCCCCTTTTGAAAGAGCTTTTCTATAAAAACTAGGAGCATAATGTAATATATACAGTAAATATATTAGTTATACATTTTGTAAACTATGTTGTAATTAGGACATTGTAATAAACACATATCCTCTAAGAGAAAACAAGAAGGATATGATAAATTTTTTGAAGCTATTCACAATCATCAATTGAACCAGTACACTATCTTTCAGGGAAAAAAATCAGAAAGCACATTTGCTTTTTTACTTAGTCGTTAGATGAAGCCAATGAATGGAAAGGAAGGTTATATTTTGTCACCTGTTCCTGGATTCGAGAATCTGCTTGAAATGCTCAAGCTTTGACTTTCATTTCTACTGACTTGTAAGAGTCAAATTATCTTCAAAGTTACACTAACTCCAAGAAGCTGCTTTGCAGATCTCTGCCAAAACAAAGGGAAGATAAGATTGCTTCTTTTGGGGTGGCACAGATTCCTTGTGGTGGTAGAATCTAAAGACGTGTGCACTGAGGGATAGTGCTGAGCATGCTTCTAGGATGGCAAGGAATAGTGGTACTTGGTATCCAATGTCACTGCCACATGCAACACAAGCAGAAGAAGGCCACACAAGGTGCTGAGGTTGACAACAGGGATCTCGTTGAAGAGCGCAGCCAACTTGGAGCAAGAATAGTACCTCTCAGATCCTTGGGCATCTAACATGGCAGATGTTTATGCCTCTGTCTTAACTGTCATATCTCTGAGCATCTGTATTTATGGATTCCATAGAATTGTCTAGGCCGTCTAAGATATTGGTGTTTATAATTGTTTCATTTCCTGCACGGTAAAAATTTCCTAGATTATCACAAGAAATGTTCTGAGAGTCTGCCATTAATGTTATGAGTAAGGAATAAAATAATCTACAGCAATAATCCAAAGCAATTATACTCTATAGTTTAATCTCCTGATGATTATACCACATCAAACATTCTGAAAGGTTTTCTTGTGGTTTATTTATTAGATCAGGATTTTTATGTTGAACTGTTTATCCAAAAGAAATTATAAAAGAAAGTGAATTATATGATAAAAGTTATATTTAAATATCAGAAATGTATTGTGCATATATATAAGACCATAAAGTAAATGAGAATAGATTCCATATCTACACAAATATTTTAAATGGCTACAGTCTTCACTGAATCCATTCATATAATTTATTTCCGTATTACGTCCAAGTCATAGAGAACTAGGAAAGTCTTAATACATTCAAGTAGGTAATGGCAAATGGTGATTTTTTTAAAACACTTTGTCTTACAGTCAAAAAAACTTTCAGTTATGCTAATTTGGGAGCCTGAGAGAAGACTAATGGAAACTTTTCTGCGTGTAAAAATTGAATCATCATTGCACCCATCATCTAGTGGTATTCACCTGCCTTGCTGTGAATATTTGTGTGCCCCCAAACGCCTGTGTTGGAGCCATGGAAAGTCAGGGTATACTTGGAGAACAGGATTTAGGAGGGAATAAGGGCCAGAAGGGGTCATGATGGTGAAACTGTCACAATAGGGTGAGAGCCTGGTAGAACAGTGCACACTGGAGAGCTTCCTTTCTCTCCTTCCACGTATGAGGGCAGAGCAAGAAATCAGTCTTCTCTATAGGCTAGGAAAAGAGCACTTCCTTCAGTGGCACATCGGCTAAGACAGGAAGAGGACCCTCACCAGAACTTGAATAGGTCAGGCTGGTTTCTAGATCTCAGTCTTACTGTCTCTAGAAGACTGAAAAGAACGTTCAGTTGTATAAGCCAGTAATCTATGACAATTTGGTACAGTGGCACCAACAGACATTGTTAACCCAAGGGAAAGTACCTTAACTACGTGTCCATCTAGTTCCCAATGATTTTGTGATGTGTAATGGCCTATGCTATGCCACAGCACACCGAACCTTGCTTGGCATTCACACATACACTGTAGAAGTAACTGAACCAGATTCCTTACATGAACATGCACAAGTCCAAGTCAACAAGAGTGAGACTAGGACAGAATCAACATGCTGTGAATAACTGGAGTTTATAAGAAAACTAATTATACAGTTATATCTGATATGAGCTGCTCAAAGGTTTGTACTTCCCCAGAAAAGTAACAGGCAACATAAGTTGATGAACTCACAAGTTCTTGTGTTAAATTTGTATATATTACACATTACCATGTGATATTGATTACAGCTTTAATAGGTTATTTTAAGACATATTTAAAATAAGGTCAAATATAGTTTTAGCAGAACCCTGGAAGTATCTCCTCAAACTTGCATAATTCCTTGAATCACAATTTCAAAGCCCCTGAATGTGATTATGACCATTGCCTCTTAAGGTCACTGGGTGGCCAGCAGAGAGTGACCTCCATATCTCTTCCCATTCTTCTATGCCCACATCATGACCCATCAAAGCAACCCAACAATTCTAGTTTCTGTGACATAATGAAACCCACCTTATCCTTTGTCTCAGTATCATGCAACCCAAAGCTCACACTGCCAACAGCAAAAGTCCATGCCCCTCAGATAACTTTCATCTGAACACAAACACAAAAGGAAGAGAAATTCTAACAGTGCAACCTAAATCACAAAGTCAAATCACTTGAAGAATGATTTGAATTTATACATATATCTACCTATTTTAAGCAAAGTGAATACAGAAGCTCTAAAATGTAATTCTCATAATATTTGATACATAAATTTAGAAACAAATTCTCTTTTTTAATGAATGTGACAGATGACGCCAGTTTCCAGTTGGCATTATCTTCTTTCTTGCATTCTAATAGAACCTTTCTTCTGTGAGGATTTGGTGGGTGGCCCTATGAGCAATGCTTTTTAGGGGGAGGCTGAGCCCTTCTGAGCACTACTACATGAACCCTGACTCAATGGTGACAGTCACAGCCAGAGCTGTCCCTTGGTGCTGACTGAGGTACGGATGTGCATAGGCTACAGTTCAGGCCAGTGAGATATGCAAAAAGCCAACTAGATCTGGAGGCTGTCTTTGACATTGCAGGGTGGATCTCCTGCAACCATTTTTGACCACAAGGTCAGAAGCCAACCTATCTAGGGCAGCAAAAGTAGAACATAGGTGATTATCACTGAGCTTCTAAATAAACATATCTATAGTTTTCTTACTGACAGATTTCATTTTATATGTAAACAAATTTAGTTTGATTTTATAGTGTTTTTCATATTAAAAGGATATTAATTATATGACAGAATAATTTTTCATACTAAACATATATCTTTGTATTCAAGTATATTCATACAATACATGTCTATTCTAAGTATGTACTTTCCTTGAATGAACTAGTTAATGGCAATCTTCGTACTTCAGCTTTCTCTTTTTGTTTGTTTGTTTGTTTTATGTATTTGGTACAGGGCCTCACTACACAGCTTGGACATGTTGTAATCCTCCTGTTCTCAGCCTCGCCAGCACTGGGATTACAGCTGTGCACCACCACGCTGGACTCAGTAGCCAGCTCCGGCTCAGTGTACCCTACGGGTGGGGCTGGCATTGCATGTGGGGCCAGAGGCCCAACTGTGGTCCCTGTGCTTGCCAAAGCAGGTGCTTAGTCCACTGAGCTATCTTGCCTGCCCTCTTTGTACTTTAAAATAGCTATAGTTTTCACTCCCTTTCATATTAATTGTGAATAACAAAGAATATATATATATATATATATATATATATATATATATATAACTGTACCCTCCAAAACTACCCTGTACATTTGGTTATGTTAATACATTTAGAATAGGAAATCTTACCAAAAACGAAGGGAAATATTTGCTTAAGTACATAAACATTAATTTACATGCACAAAAGAAATGAAATCCATTTACTGTGAAAGAAACAAACCAGAAAATATTCACGCAAAATAATTTCTACTTGTTTTTTAATGGTGTTTTATTTAAACTCCAAAGATTTTGCATGAGCAAAAATGTTGCACAGTAACAAGTTCAGCCTCTGAGCACTCTGACAAGCAAAGCACATCACTGAACACAATTCCTCTAGCATTCCGTGTTCCTCAAGTCTTGTTACTTAGATTCATGAAGCGCTCCCTCTTGGCTGGTCCAAAGTCACTGTCCACTGACTATCAAAGTCAAAGAGATAAAAGGGCTTTGTTCTGTTTCATTTGACACATTTCAGTATAAGATGTAATTTATGTGCAGTACTTGGTACTCGGGGTTGATGCCAGATCTTCTTGATAGGACCTTGAAACCTTGAAGAACTGCCTAGCTAATGAAGATCCATGTTGATTCAATTAAGGACAAAGCGACTTGTGACACAAGCACAAAACTCATATTAGTTTCCAGATCAGCATTAGGATGGCATGACAACACTATTTGCCTTATGCTCCTGGTAATAAAACAGCCACTTCTCTACATGTGGCATGCATACGAGAATTAAATAGAGGAATATTTCATTAAGTTCATGATTTGTTAAATACCTTATAGAGACCTATGATAGTAAATTAATAAAATCATAACTAGAAAATATTCTTTACCATGGTTTTTATTAGTTAGGAAATGGAAGCCCTGTGAGATGGAGCAGCTTACATTGATAGTTATTTAGCATCAGAGCTCAGTTGTGAATCTCATTCCCAGGCCACTGTTCTTCAGGCTACAACACACTCCTTAACCAATATAAAAATTTTCCCAGTGACTGATCATAGTTAATTAAACTGCAATAACTGCAAACAACAACAATAACATCCATGAGGGGCCGGGGAGATAGCTCAGTAGAATAAGTGCCTGCCTGGCAAGTGCAGGGTCCTAAATTCAATCCTTGGTACCACCATAAATAAATAAATAAATAAATAAATGAATAATAACATCCATGAGATTCAAATAAAAAGAAAAAATTTTTCAAACCAGCCTAGCAATCTGACTTTCTCATGAAGAACATTAATGAGCTAGATTATATAAAACACAAGACCACAACATAAAATAGCAGCAGCCATGGGGGGCGGGGGGAAGAAATAGAGTCCAAAGTGCAGATGGAAACTTAATTGTCAATCTGTGGTTCCATTTGAGGCTCTGCCAGTGGGCTGTGGTCTTTACTATAGCACCGAAAGAGTCATGCATCATACTCATTGAGCAGAGCTGAGTTAATAAAAAGTAACATTCTCTAATCACCACAAAGAGTAGATTATGGCATAATTTAATGACTATAAAATATTTGACTGAGCTAGTTTAGTGAAAGGGCTCTAGTAGATGGAGAAAATGAGAATCAGATGAAGCCACTGACATAAGATATACCAGAAAGTAATCAATGGGATTCAAATTCCAGCTTCCTGAACTCTAAATCAGATTTTCTTCTACCCTGAAGTTTCACACATAAAACTCAGAGGCCTGCTATGAAACTGGTCCCAGCCTGGTGAATATGTGGCCTATTTTAAGAACAGCAAGAGCCATTTATTCAGCAACCCATGTGCCTGACACCAGCTAGACAGAAAGATGAATGAGCTACTGGGGAAGCAGACACACCACAGTGTTTCAGTTTCATGTGGTGACCAGGGTGGCAGTGGAGAGATCGGAAAGTTTGCAACCAGCAATCAAAAACTACCTTTCCTGTAGTGTCAGAAAAAAGTCATCAAGAAGTAGTCACTTTTGCTACTACCTATTTAGGCTTTTGAAGCAAATGCTGCAGCACAGGAGCCCAAAATCCTACACATGGAGTGAGTGTGTGTGTGTGTGTGTGTGTGCTTTTCCTGGCTGACACAGGGTGAGCCATGGAGAGAAAGCCAAAACAATCAAAAGAGCTCAAGTTCCCCAATATACTTCTGTCCGGTGGCCTTATGCTTCTCCTGTTAGAAAAAAATTTGTAAGCTGCAACTAGTTCATTTGTTGAATTTTAGTAGAGAAAAGCATGAAGGTTTTAGGCACAATATCCTAGAAGCATACCTAATGTGAGTAATAATTACTCTTCAAAATTTGACAAATGCCCAAAATACAGCAATTTCCCAACATCTAGAAGATATGTGGCATTTAGAAAAATCTTTATTAAATAAATCTGAATTAAAGTGATTTGCCAAGCATAGAGCCTCCAAGACTTAAATGGATAATGTGCCAATGGTCCATGCATCAAAATGGCATTTCTACTCTACATAAATTGCTTATTTATCTTCTGTCCAGTTACGCACTAAAATCTTATATTAAAGCTCAAGATAATTGTTGGGGAG
>PVKN010025031.1:0-14255 GCA_004027915.1 Capromys pilorides | reverse complement strand
TTTCTTTCTTTCTTTCTTTCTTTCTTTCTTTTCTTGCTTTCACATGTTTTCAGTACATAATGATTGCATTTATCATGGGGAATTGGTACATACCCTTAACACATCTTGATTCTTTTCACATCTCCTACTCCTTGCATCTTTCCTTATTCATTCTACATCTTGGTTCCCTTCCAAATTACAAAAACTCCATTCCACTTTTTTCTTTAATTATTTTATTTAAAAAACCACATGAGTATTTCTTGTGGTGATGCCTTAAATAACAGTGTAATAACTATTTACACAGCATTTAGATTGTATATATGTGAAGGATAATCTGAAGATGATTAAGTATATGAGAAGAGGTGAGTAGGTTATGTTGCAAATACAGTGCCATTTTATGTAAGGGACATGCATATCTGAGGGTTGTGGGACCAGTACACCGTGGCTTTGAAGAACAACTATTTTTCTATCTCACTTGACATTTAATAGGGAAAATACATATGGGGCAGTAACTAGAACCAAACACCTTCAGCTGGTGGTTCCCACACATCTCTACCTACATGGTTCTCCTCATCCCCTTCCAGCACCTCCCCCACCTCCCAAGGGTACCAGAAATGCTTTTCCCATCATCCCTTCCCTCTTTCTGTGCCTGTAAATCCTACACCAAGCTGAGATGTTCTGGTCTTGCTATTCACAAAGCCAGCTCCTGCACCGTATTCCTAATCCCCTTCTAGATACCCTGTCTCTTCTACTCACTGAGCTTCAATACATGGCATTGATCAGCTGAGTAGAAAGGAGGATGGACAGAAGCCTGCAAGTGAGAATGGCCACAGGTAAAGAAAATCTATTCCACGATTGGTGCATACCCATGACAGACATCTCTTTACCAAATCTGTGCGGGTTTTCCCTATCCTATCTCTCTTTCCTGCATGTGGAGTGGTGAGTTGGTGCAGAAATTCCACTTTAAGTATTTATAGTACGTTATGATGGTATTTACTGAACTGTCTAGTACTCCTTTGCACCCTTTTTCTCAGACTGGTTTCTCTCCCACCCCATTTTCCCAGCCCATCACCCACATGGTACCTTCAAAGCTGCCCCCTTCTACTTACTAGATACAGTTTATTGATTTTTATCCTTTCCATGAGGTTTGTGGAATTAAGAATAAAAGAGCTCAAACTTTTTCCTGATATTTGGATTCTGCTAGATGTCACATAAACCATTTTTTTTTGTTGAAACAAGTTCAAATTAGTTTCATGATACCTACAATCAGAGGACCCTAACAGATACACACACACACACACACACACACACACACACGTGTGCACACACACACACTGGTCTTCTCTTCTAAGAAATCTTTATATCATCTCTTCTCTGCCCTTTTGCTCTAGCAAGTGGGCTTTGGTAACCAGGGAAACAGACTTGGTTCTCAGTCCTAAGGGATTAAGCAAAGGTATCTCAGAATTGATAGAAACAGGGCTGAATTCTCTGCTTTTTGGATGGCACATATAATTGCCACTCCCACTTTTCTTCCTGCATTCCCTCATTTCTACGTGGTCCTGACAAAGGGCCAATTTTCCCACCCTGCTGATGCTGGCTGCATTTCAACCAGAAATGAACTTTCCCTTACATTGTGTGCTAGATGTCAGATGAGCCATGAGTCAGAATCATGGCAAGGGGCCACTTGGAAAGGCAGTTTTAAGTTCAGAAGAAACTGTAATGCAAATACATGGGTTCAGTTATCTGGCACAGGAATGAGCTAAGGACAGAGTCCCATTCCTGGTTGATGTGGAGGTAACTTGACCATGAAGGAGTGTTCAGGAAAATCTTCAAGACAGCCAAGCAGTCCACTAAAACTAACACTTACTGCTACTGAAGTTCTCCCATTGAGTAGGTGTTCTTTGAGAAAGTTAAAGGTAATATATCTCTGACTTCAGTGGAATCTGCTTAGGAAGGATGTCTTCTGCTTTTAAAAAGAAATATATAAAGCATTGAACATCCAAAAATTAGATTTGACTTTATGCTGTGATCCTCTTTAAATAGGGTAGTCTTTTCTGAGAGCACTGATATCCTATTTTCTTTGACGTCCTGATATATAATAGTTAGAAATCTTTCCTCTTCTACTTGTAACTTGAAATAAGTTCCAGGGTTTCTTCTTTCTAGGCATCTGAAACATTGTCAAGTTTGAAATACGGTACACAGTCTGCAGAAATTATCAGATGCACTTATGCTAACCTTCAAAATTAAAGAAAAAAAATCTGATTTTAATAGGAGTGGTCTTCTCAGGCGTGGTGTAATTTCAATATAATTTCATGTCTTTAGAGTATTTATATTCAGCCTAAGAAAAAGGTTATGTGGTACAGCAGTTTGTCTCCAAACTTCTGTGAATTAATTCTTGGATCCTTTGCTGGGTTCTTTCACCCATGAAGTGAGCCTGGGATTCTAATTATCCTTTGAGAAATATTAATAATATATTATCACTGTGTGATTTGTTTAGAAGATTGTTCAAAAGGCACAATTTCTACTACTCCTTTATGCAGACGGCATCCATCCATTTAACAATTAGCGTGTAGTAAGGGTAAACATGAATGAAAGATTAAGAGACAACGCTGATGAACATAGAATATGACAATAGCTCTATGCAGTAGCTAAGTGTCATAATATGAGAATGTTCAACTAAATTTGTGTACTCATTGCTTGCCGCCACTACAACAAAGTTTTTATTTTCCTTTCCCTTTTTTGAGGACATATCCCGAATTGAATGCACAATTTCTTTTGTAAACTTTCCTCCTCCTTAATATTCTTGTTCCATGATGGGCACCACTTACATGTGTAACTTAGTTTAACTTATATTGTTTGTTTCTTTATTTATTCATTTTGTGGCTGGCTCAGCCTGCCCTGGTGGTGGCGCTGGCGCAGCATGTGGTGCCGGGGATTGAACTGCAGTCCCCGCAGTTGCCTGAGCCCTCTTAAGCAGGCGCTTTAGACCACTGAACCATCTCGCCGGCCCCAGTTTAACTTATATTGTTGCCACAGAATTTAACAATTAGCGTGTAGTAAGGGTAAACATGAATGAAAGATTAAGAGACAACGCTGATGAACATAGAGTATGACAATAGCTCTATGCAGTAGCTAAGTGCAGTAGCTAAGGGATGGTGGGTAATGTGTGAAGAAAAGAAGTTTATTTTGGCTCACAATTCTAGCAACAGGAAACCCCAATTGGCATGCTGCTGGTATCTAGCAAGAGGGTCCTGCCGGTGTCACATGTGGCAGAGAAGATTAAGGGGGATGGTTGTGTGCAAAAGCATCAAAAAATGTGGGCAATCTCACTTTCTAGCAGCCCCTCTCCTGAGAACTCATCCAGGCACTTGAGATCTAAGCTGTTACTGCAAGATTCTTTTCTCTAAGGGTGGAATCCCCGTAATACTCTCCCAGTATCTTTGCCTGATGTGGTCCATCACATCACAACTGCACTATTGGGGATTACGCATGCAACACACGAACCTCTGTGAAACAAGCCTCCTCTGAGTCATAGCCATGCCCATGCCATACAGCTGAGCATTAAACCCGGACACATTTTCTTTCTTCTCTCACACTGCCAGATCTCATCAGGTCATCATATCTCTTAATTCAACCTAATAACAGTCCTTTCTGAGCTCTTTTGTCTGTGCCTATTGTAAGTCTCCTAGTTCAATTCACCGTTGACTCTCACTGCAGTTGTTGCAGGAACCTCCTGATTGGTCTCTGCCTCCTCCCCATTCTTGCCACTCTGTGTTCATGTGGCAGCTACAGCAATTTTTTTAAAGGATACATGGTTGTAAAAGCCCTCTGCATAACACCTTCCCTGGTTCTCCAGTGTCACTGGGGTAAAGTCCAGTTGACATGCATTTCCACCTCTCTAGCCCATACGTCAAGACTGCCTCTCCTGCTCTCCTCCACAGCCACCTGTAGTTAAGTGGTGTGCCTATGTGCCTCACTATTCCTAATTTGTCAACCTTTACCATATCTGATAGAATCTTCCCATCCTCCTAACCTATTCCAATACTTTAAGGCTAAAGCCTCAGGCCTCAAAATTATCAGTCATTATTGCCTCACCTATAGTAATTAAAATTGCCTGTTAACTGTTTCTGAAGGCAATATGCTATTTCTGGTTTATGTTTATAGAAAATTTCCTAAAATTGTAGGCTAATCAATCTGCAAGTTTGTCTACAATTGGTTATTATAAAACTATAGCTTTCTGTAAATACAGAATTCTCCTTCCTTCTTTGGAAAAGTACTAGGGACCTTGGAACACTAGACCTCTTTTAAGCTCCTAGAGTGTTTCTTTCATAAATATAAGGCTCTTTACTTGCTGAATTGAGCAACTTTCTTTCAATGTGTAATACTGTACGTAATAACTTCCTTTTTCTTCTTTCAGGCTATTATTTGATGATGAAAACAACAATATTTTACCATATGTCTTTCATTGGTAAGTTATGAAATAAGAACACCTAACAACAACTCTGATCCGTGGAACTATTTTCTTTTGAAATATTGTTAGCCTGTTTTCTAGTTTTTCTTTGTTTTTTATTTTTATTTTTCATTAGAACACACTTGCAGCACATAATGATTACATTCATTGTGGAGAGTTGGCACAGGTACATAATACACGTTGATCAGTTTTACTTCCCTTCCCCTTCCTTTCTTTCCCCCTTCCTCCATCTCTTGGTTCTTTTCCTTTTTGCAAAAACTCTACCTGCCTAGTTCTATCCTTCTTAAATTAATTTCACTATTTGGAGTTAGAGTCCTATGTACAATTTAAAAAGTATTATTTTAAAGGTTTTGATTGTGTGCAAATAATAGGCAATAAAATAGACTGATGCAGCCCTAGTTTCTGTCTTTTATTTGCCCCTTATCATTTGTGTTTCTCATAGAAGAGACACCATGCAATTTCTTTCTTTCTCTCTTTCTTTCTTTCTTTCTTTCTTTCTTTCTTTCTTTCTTTCTTTCTTTCTTTCTGGTACCAAGAATTGAACTCAGGACTTTGCACTTACCAGGCACTTGCCTTAGTAAGGCAGGTAAGTACAGGGCCTTGATATTTGTGATGTGAGAAGAAAGATCAATGGTTCATGTGTGCATCGGACATTCTGTTATCCATTAGAAAATAAGACTATTAAAGAAGATAAAGTACTTGAAGATTATTTCAAAGTTGTATCTTAGAGTTCTGGCAAGAAAACTCAGCAGACTAAGCACTTTCTTTGGAAAGCGCAGGGACCAGGGTTTGGTCCCTGGTCGCTGCACTCCAGGCTGGCCCCACCCATGGGGTGCACTGAGCTGGTAAACAAGTCTGGGCATGGTGACACATGCGTATAATCCCAGTGCTTAGGAGACTAAAAACAGGAGAATCATTACAAATCTGAGTTGGATAGTGGGACGCTGAACCAAATACATATATAGAAAAATAAATAACAGTGGTTCCAGAATGGTGGTGGCAGCCACATCAGGTTCCAAAATGGCACCAGTGTGGAGAATTTATTCCTCATAATCAGAGTCAGAATGCTCAGTCATCCATGCACTCAACCCCTACAGCCAAGAGAGAAAAAAGCCTGGCTACTGCTCAAACTGGCAGCAGACCTTGGCATCATCTACATAGCAGTGGTTTTAGGTGCACTGAGAATGTAGGAGTTCTAAGGTTAAGAAGGCTTTCACTTAGATTTCAGAAGAAGGCCTGGGAGGCCAGGCAGTGTGCCCCTGATAGGGTAGTGTGTAAAGCTGTGAGTGAGAAACCTATTTGGTGGAAACCCCAGAAATTTGGAAAATCCAGGAACATGAATCATCTAGGGAAAATTGCAAAGAGGGAGCAAAGCCAGCCTAAGAGAGAAGCCACCACCAGGAGAGTTACCCTCCAGGTCCAGGAAGCTACCACCAAGAAAGTCATAGAGTTGGAGCCACACGAAGCTCACAATTTGCCACAGATTGCTTCGGATGTTCCACAAGGACCTACAGGATTTAATGTTTGCCTTGCTGGATTTTGGACCTGCGCTGGTCCCAATGCTTGGTATCCTGCTGTGTGTACCTTTTGGAATGGTAATGTTTATTTTGTAACTTTGAATGTTGGATTCGTTTAACTTTTCATTCTTTTCATTTGTACAGGATCTCATAGCTAAAAGTTTGCCTTGAATCTTGGAGGAGACTTGGGACTTCAACTTTTAAGCAATGCTGAACCTGTTGGGACTTCAGCAACTCTTAGAGATGGACTGAAATGTCTTTTGCATAAAGGGATGTGTACATGAGTTTTTGGGGGTCCAGAGGCAGAATATTATGGTTAGTGTATAGGTGTCTTCCCAAAAGCCTCATGCAGTCATGGGGTGGTTTCTGGAGTTTATGATTGATTATTGTGGGTGTGGGTGCTGCATCTGCCCTGGAGCAGGTAATTTGCATTTCAATGTAAAGAAGGAAGAGAAGTTAGCTGCTTGAACAGCTGCTACTCTTTCTCTTCTCTCTTGCTCTTTGCTGCTGCCATGAAAGATTGCCCTCTGCCATGTACTACTCTGCCTTGGAGCCAACTGAGTATGGCTCTATAACTGTGAGCTAAATAAACCTTTCCTTCCCTAATTTGAAAAAAAAGTATAAATATTCTTAAGAGCAAAAGAAAAGTGATCCTTGGAAACAACAGCAAGGACCCTTTGGAGACAGGAGAGTGATCTAGGAATTGGAATAAAAGGAAAGAGTGGAACAGGGAGTGAAAAGGATTAAGATGTGTTATATATTACAATATACACATAAGATGTGATATATATGTGTATATATATACACACATAAGATGTGATATATATGTGTGTGTATATATATATAATAACATGTGATATATGAGATGCTAGATATAGATATATATCTACCTGTATCATGTAGATACAGATATTCTTTTATTCTTTTATTTTTTCCACATTCAACTTAACAGTTTTGGCCACAGCTTTGGAAAAAGATTGATATGGCAGAAATAAAAATCTAGGCTTTTCATTTTCAGTGGTCCAGAGTTTAGGAGAACAGGAAGGATGTACGATGAGTTAAGAAAAATATGTTCAAACCCTAACGCTAGAAGGCAACCCTTAGGCTGTGGAGTATGAGGATAAAGGATGAGAAACTTGAGACAAAGCACCTGAGTTCTAGTGTCTGCACCCCTAAGCAGGGTGGGACACCACCAATGCATGAGACTTTCACTGTTTAGTAAGGACGTGCATCCCTTGTACTGTTTTGTTATTCTTCACTGAGGCCCAATGAAGGAACAGAAACAGTCCAACATTTATGTCACCTGCTGAATGTCTCAATTGGTGACACTAGGGAGTTTGCTGTACTATGTCCCAGAATCAGCTACCCTCTCTGGGTAGATAATACGTACTAGGATTCACAAAGCCTCCAAAAAATGAAATATGAGCATTTTGAAACACAGAGACGTCAAGGTCTATTGGATATGGACTAGGATGTAAGAGATACAATGGACCTGAAATCTTTGAAGTAGTAGTGCCAACCCCCTAACCTGGCCACCCAACATCCCTCTCCTCCCCCCATAACACCCCATTGCTTCCATCAGCTTCATATTTGATCATTACATATATTGTTCTGTACAAAAATTCAGTCACTCAACACTAAACATTTTATCTTGCTTTATTTCATGGCTTTTTAATAAGTAGTATCACTGTTAACTAAGACAATACTAATACAGATAATACAAAGTTAACAATGCAATGCCCCTTTCTCTCTGTTGTTCACCCTGTGGCAAGGAGGGCAAGAATGCATGGAACCAATCCCAGTGCATATGTACAAGTCATGACCATCACTCTTCTTTTAAAAATATATTTGGTACAGAGTCTTCAGGGTCTCATTACACAGATCAGACTCATAGTGATCCTCTTGTTTTCAGCCTCCCAAGCACTGGAATCAGAGGTACATATCACCATGCCCGGTCTCTGTCACCATCTCAGTGCTCCTGGATTGGGGCCAGAATGTTTACCTTTTGTGGTCATTTTGACTTTGGAAAAGAACTAGAAGTGACTATAGTAGATTTGGTGAACAAGGTAGATGAGGACACAATGTACTTTTTTATGCACCTGCCTTGATGTTGGATGGGATTCAGTGAGAGAATTCACAAAGTTTTTGAAAACCCACACTTCCTAAAGACACTTACAAAGGAGTATTTCCAGAACTGCTTCAGAAAGTAACAAGAATCATGGGATAAGTGTGAGTGACTCCCTGGTGATCTAGTGGTCAGGATTCTATGCTCTAACTATAATAGGATAAGTGTGCTTGAAGTAAGGAGGAGTATTATGAAGGGAATTAATAACAATGTATTTTTCACCATGATAACTTTCTTAAATGCATACTATATTTCTCAACTTCCCCTTTTAAATACTGTCACCTCAAAGGACTGATGGAAGAAGGTTGTCCTGGGTGGCCTCCCAAGTTCTCCCCTATCCCATCATCTGGTAGCTTTTCTTTGGTTGGAACCTTTCTTCTTCATTACAATTTTTCATTCTCATTTAGCCATCAACATTGAACCTGCATTGCTTCACAAGAGTTTTCCTATAATATTGCTTGTGGAGGAAAATTTTGCATTAATTACAGTTTAAAAATGAATTGTGCCCATGAGCTTCTGATCAATCAGATCACCTCCCACTGTACTGATAAATTCTCAGGCAAGCATGGAACTCCAGATCCATTTGCTCAAGTGCCTTCCACAGGGTCTAAAAACTAACTCCTCTAATCATCACCTTGCCAACCAGATGGAGGCTGCCTTTGTTGCAATTTCCACTCCAGTGCTGGTATCAATTCTTTCCTCTTCACAGAAATAGCCTGCTCTTCCTATTGCTGCTCTTCCTCCTGAAAGCCTTTCAATAATTGAGGCTAACCCAGCACCACAAGGCCCTCTCTACCCTTGGGCATCCTTTGATTTCCTAGTGGCAGAGTGCCTACGTCACAGATATCAAATTCTGATCTCCTCAGGTCAGCTCAACACCATTAAGTGGTGCTTGAAAGAGACTGCTTGAGTGAGTGGCTTTGTGGTGGGTTGTGTTTTTTTTCCCCCTACTTCTTCTCAGTGAGTCTTTCTAAAGAAATACATTTTGAGCTAAGAGGCTCTTCCAGGATAGTGAGCATATTTGTAGGTTTCAAGAATTAAAAAACAGACCAGCATCTGCCAGAGTAGTTACTTTGGAACCAAACACCTCCCCTGGAGAAAGGGTCTCCTCTGATTAGGGCAGCAACTCAGCTTCCTAACCCATGACAGGAATGCATTTTTCAGAAATAGAACATATAATGTTTTGCAAAGGTTATGTAACATTCCAAAGATGAACATTTAAAAGTATTCCAGTATTACAGAATAAGTTAATAATTCAAATGATTGTGTCATAATAAGAGGTGAAGCATTCTCCTGAGCCATAGTTTTACATTCCTTTCATCCTGTGGATTCAGAGAGGTCTTTGACAGATCACACAGCTTCTACAAACCCATGACCCAGAAGAAGAGCTGCAATCCCTGTGGCCGGCCTTTCACGGTCAGTGTGTCTCATTTCTTTCACTCCCCAAGCCCAAAAATGACCACAAAAGGATAAATTCAGATATCAGGTGCTATGTACATTAGGAATAATAATCAAAATTTGACAGAACCTTGTCACATTCTGACAATACATCAGCTAGTTGCTGTCATATTAAGTGAAACATATTCCTGTTGACTGTCAAGGACTAGATATTGATCTTAAAATACTATTGTTGACTTCTATTAGTTTTATAGCAATACTGTGTGGCCACCTTGCACTTAAAGACAGCAGAATTAATCTTACAATTATCTTCATATGTCTGGCAGTGACTTTGTCACAGTGATATCTTCCACTGTACCAGGATTGGTACTGGAGAGAGAATTTTCAGCAGGAAACAACTGGGTACCAACCCACAGTTGCCTCCCTCAGCAGAAGACAGTTTTCCACATTGTTGTAGATACTTTTCAAACTTTTCTTAGAATTCAGGACGAAGAAAGAAGTTATGGAAAACTGGAAAGATTTACCTATGGTCAGTGATTACAGTATAGTCTCCAATTTCTAACTTCCTATAGGGAAATAATCTTATTTTATCCTTTAAGAACTTACTATTGCAACACAATTATCAAGTACAAGACTAAGATATGGGCCTTTTGCCTACATTATTCCTTACAAGATCCCTACATGATCACCATACATGACCCTTATTATAATTAATATAATCATAAGATATATATATGTATATATATATGTATATATATATATGAATTACTTTTGTATATGGTTGCTTTAGGAGAATTTTACATTCTCTTAAAATTTGGTGAGTTAGCCATGACTATATCCTATCTCCACTTAAAACACTCTACTAACTATTTTATCTAGAAGGTCTCATTTCTTTAGTATGACATTTGAGACCCTTCTCTGAGTAGAATAGAAAATAAAGGAAAAAATTGAAGAGCACTATATTTTTCCCCCTTGTATCTGTTTTCTGTCTAGATATGTGGTCCCCAAATTCAAGGGTGTGGTCTAGTCTTGTCTCTACCACTTACCATCCATGTGGCTTAGGAAAAATGATTCGATGTTTCGACATAACAAAACTGAGTTTCAAGAATGCTTACTGATTTCTCTAAGGTTACACATGAGCAACATGGAAGAGATGAGACTAGGATCCAATCTGTTTGATAGTAGCAGTGAGCTCCTGGGCCATTTCTAGGGTCAATTCACTGATGTTTACAACAGTTGAGATGTGGAACAAAATCAATTCTAGATCTTTCTCTTTCTCTTCCTCTTCCTCCTTCCTAGTCTTGGTTCCACACAGCAGCCATAGCTAAGGCTCTGTCAGTGCATCAGATGCATAATCGACATTGCATATGGCTCAAGTTGATGGCCAAGTCAATGATGTTCATTTCTCAGATGATGGAATGCTGAGATATTCAGTGGTCAGCATGGTGACAGGGATTGAAAATGGTGGAACCAAAATTAGAATCCAGATCCTTTGATGGTTAATCAAGTTTCTTGTGATGTCTCCACTAACCAAATATTTAAATTTTACATTTATGGAGAGATATAGTTGAGAATAAAAACAGATCTATTTAAATTTTCCAAGAGAAGAGAATTCTTGTAGAACAATCCACCTTGTTTCTCTATTGATAGGATTGACGAAATATCTATTATTTTTGGGTATCGCCACTATTTTACTTTTTAAACATGATTTTTAAGAATGTATTTGGTACAAGGTCTTGCTTTGTAGCTCAGACTCATAGTGATCCTCCTGTCTTCAGCTTCCTCAGTGCTGAGATTACAGGCATGCAGCACCACATCCAGACTCAGAGGCCAACTCAGCATGCCTAGGGGTGGGCCTGTGAAGCATGTGGTGCCATGGATCGAATAAATATGATTTTTAAATTGTCCTTCCTTGCAAAGGAGTAAAAAAAGATGTTAGCAGGTGGCTATGAGGCATCGCATAAACACTTATGTTATGTAGAAACCTGCTTTTACTGACACGATTCTTAGAACACCAGAATAAAAGTATATGTATGTATGTGCCTATGTATTATTCTGTGCTTTTCTCCTTTCAATGGCCAGGTCACTTGAAAATGTGGAAAAAAGTCCAGAATTTACGGTGCATTTCTTTGACTTTGACTTAAACAGAAAAAAGGCACAATCTAAAAACTTAAGTGTGGTCTCAGATAAAACAAATGTATTTGTTAGACTGAATTTTTTCCATTACTCTCTTCAGAAATTTACTTATGGAAAGGATTATAGTTTAAAGGAAAATAATTTTTCCCTCCCCAGTGATTGTAGCACCCTATTGAAAGCTTGAGAATAAAACTTCCTTCCCTATCAGTGTTGCTTTTTCCACTAAGATAATATTGATCGCCCCTCCCCCTTCTGATACTGGCGTCCCAATTACCCTGCCTCGGTGGGTAGCTCCCATCCTTCTTCACGCACAAGCAGCAAGGCTGTCTGTGGGTGATTTGACAGCGACAACCAACAGGGGGTGCTCTCCCCATATTTTGATGAAGTAGAAAAAGAAGATTGAATTCTTAATAATCTTCGGTTTTCTGTTTCTTTTACTTTCAAAGGAAAAGTAGAGGCTGTTATTGTAAAGGTTTTACAAACTCAGAGAGAAGGAATATGAGAAAATGGCGTGGGTCTGTGAAGGAGCCTGAGAGAGTGCCGCTATTTATACATGAGACGAGGATTAAAGGTTCCAAGGGACTTGGGTCCCTGGATGATTTGGGTCATTAATCACCAATTACACTTAAATTTCCTGGCTATCGTGACTAAATTTATGGGACAATTCATCAATTTTTCGCTCTGTGAGTGTGGATGAGAGTGAAGACTCAGAAAACATGTTTCAATTTTGCTTTTCTCAGACAGTTCTCTGCACATCCCTCAGCACCCAGTCTTGGTTGTTCCATGGGCAGAATGCAGAACGCGAGTGTGCGGCCCTGATGACCACTTCTCCTGTGTGATAAGCTTCTCGGTGGTGTCCAAGTGGTGGACAAGACTGTCACAACATCCCGGTAGGTACAATTTTAAGAACAGCCATGCTTCATAAGATCATCTGGAGAAGTGTTTGGATTCAGAGTCACTCTTACCTAGTTGGACTCTGATTGAATTTGAACTGATTAAAAACACCTCTTAGAAGGAAAACAATGAGCACATGGTATATTCCAATATTGTCTGAGTCTAATTTTCAAGAGGTCAAAGTTGCAAGGCATTCAAACGAAGTTACTTAAACACTGGACAAATGTTGGCAGACGTGAGGTGGTTTTGAATCGTTTGCCTATAAGACAGATGAAAGAAATCAGTGGTACGGAGCTCTCATTAGAAGAAAACATAGCATGTGGCCAGCCTTGTGAAATTCATCTGGATATTTCATTAAGAAACGCCAAAACTCATAGGTGAATATGGAAATATTTAGAAAGAGTTAATCTTGTTTAATGCCTTTCAGACTGCTAAATAAGGTTTCCTATAGAACTTTTAAAGCCTTTGCTTAGATTTACACAGCAAAGACCTCAGAAAGAATGATGGCCATGCTCATTATTCAACAAATACCACGAGGAAAAAAATGTACATCTTGGAAACATACTTTGTTTTCTCTTTCTGGAGTCTAAACAACTTCCAGCTAAAAGACATATTTTGATTAAGATAATATTTTTCCCTAATCAATATTTTTTACCTCTGGGTTATTACTTCCTTGAAGGCTTCTCTGCCTTTTCCCCCCTTTCTAAATTAGTCCATGTAGTTTATGAGAAATCATCAACACAGCCATACACTGCCGTTTACATTAAATCTTTCTCTTAATATTTACTGCTGGTGGCAGGGCTTGTCTCTAGCCTTTATGGTTTGGCATCAAATCTTGAAAAGTGTATTTTATACTTAATTGGAGTGGGGATAGGAGCTCAGGAGTGGAATTAACCATTAATAAAATCAGACTCCTGTTGACCAACATTTTGTTTCTGACTTGGTTATATGCCTGAACACTCCATGGTATGAAACTGTATGTGTATCAGGCTTGCTGTGTGTGTGTGTGTGTGTGTGTGTGTCTGTGTGTGTCTGTGTGTGTGTGTGTGTGTATGTGCATATAATTATGTAGCTGGTGTCTATGTGGATTGCTCTAGTGGTTCCTAAAGGCCTGTTCCAATTCCTGTGCTTCCCTCACTACAGAAGAGTGATAAAGAGTTTGGGGGCCAGTGCTAGTGTGTGGGTCACACTGGGAGCAACACAGGCAAAGTGAGTTGAAACAGAAGGGAAAGCCAATTCAGCCTTTGAGTGTGTGGTCCGCTATGCATTTCAATACCCTGTGTTTCCTTAAGCACTTACAGGTACACATCTGTGCACATACCAACCTCACTACATACATGGTTCAGTGCCTAAAATGAAGGTTCCGTGTTCAGTGCTGCCTTAATATCTGGTGAAGTTGGGAGGGCCTTGACCAGCCTGACCAGAAGCTTCCTTGCCTGCTCAGTTCCTGCAGATAAGGACCCCTCCTTATCAAAGGACCAAACATAGTTCTTGAGTAGTGGGCTTCAGTTTCCTACTAATTGATGGAATTATTCAAATAAACCAGTCACACACTACCATGGAAAGTATCTTTTGATACTAAAAAGCTTGCCTTCCCCACACCTCTTTGTTCATTGTTTCAAATTGCAAACTTTCATTGCCCTAGGCAGCATCCCCTCCACAGATTATGGTCATAGCTCATTAATAAACCACAGCTGACCTCATCTGTCCAGTACTGGGCATGGTGTGTTCTGCT
>PVKN010025030.1:0-14259 GCA_004027915.1 Capromys pilorides | reverse complement strand
AAGGTAAACCGTAAACAACAACAAAAACAGCCACAATTGGACCCCAGAGATGAGTACTTCGTTCTTACTGATGTGTATTTCTCCAACCTTTCAAAACTTCTCTGTATTATTCCATGTTATTTTTATATAATACTCAATATATTAACAATGGAAAAATTATGCCCTAATGCATATTGTTTTATACATTACAGTTGTTACTGAATAATATATAGTAACTTTTCATGTAATAAAATATACTTATGGTACAATTTATATGATTCTTTAGTGTTTTCCAGTTCATAGGGTATTTGAAGTTCAAAAATTAAAACAGTTCAAAAATATCCTTCAACCTGATAAGAAATAGAAATAGGTCAAACGGGGATAAAACAAATCAGTGTTTTGGAAGTGGTCTTTGGTGGAAAAGAAAATAAAAAACAGAAACAAAACAACAACAACCAACACAGCCTCCATCTTCAAGACACAAAAGTTCCTGAAGTCTTTTTTTCCTTCCAGTAAATTCAACCAAGAGTCCTGAGGGTCTCACTCTTCAGTGAGCAAGCAAAAACTTAATCTTCCCATAAAGAAACCCCGAATCTCCTTCAGATGAACTACTCATGACATTGGGCGCTTTGGTTCTTTCTGTGCAGGCCAAGTTGCACAGGATGCCTGGATGTGCTACACGCTGGGCCATCTTTCATCTGTGCGGTCCCCGGATCTGGTTCCTGCTGCCTTTCCCCTTCCCTTGGTACTGGTGAGAGAGAGACAGCTACCTTTGTCCTAGTTGACTTAGTCTGATGTCTTTGATCTCTCTCACTATCCCGGCCTTGGAAAGGAGGCTGTCAGTTGTCTTTGGGTTTCATAGGCTCTTCAGTCCTGAATTCCCAAGACATTTATCACAACATAATTTGGCTGCATGAGCACCAGCCTCATTTCTTCTTTCTTAAGTTCCCGAGAACAGGGTAGGTTCTACGGCTATTCCCTGATGTCTTTGGACAACTTGTGAGGAGAGAAAGAATGTGTGTCTTCCAGTATGTCTCACCTCCAGACATGCACCACAATCCTCGTGCACTCTGAAAAGGATATTTAAGTAGCTTGCTTCCTTCAGAAATTTCCAAGCACCCATCAGGCCTTTATGGTTTGTTGCATTGCCCTGTCTTTAAGGATTGGCTTCATGAGGCAGTTTGGCTGGACCAGAAAGTCCAGCTATTGGGTCACACGTTCTAGAAGATTCAATAAAGGTGTTTGGGAATGGGGATGGCACTTAAATGAGCTGACTTTGCACAAAGATTATCCTATAAAATGTGACTGTCCTTTTGAGTCTTGCACTCTTCAGGCGGACATCTGGTAAAGGTTACCTCATCAAAAACTTGTTACAGTTCTCATGAGAAGCATTGGAGATAGCACTCGGATTGGCGGCACATGCAGGGCTTTAGGAAGTGTTCTCTCTGTGTATCCTGGAATTCTAATTAACTGATCATCTCCACTTCTCAGCCAGTTAGATATGCCCTAAAGAATTTAGTAACACAAAACTGGGTGCCCTGGAGAAATAAATTTGCAGCCTCTGACTCAGACTGAGATTCTTCACTACACCTATAGTTCTCCAGCAAGTTTCGAACTGATCACTATAGAAACGATTTTATTTTTTTATTTTTATTTTTTTAATTTTATTTATTTATTTGTTTGCTTGTTGTGTTTATTTATTTCTTTATTTATTCATTTTGTGGCTGGCTCAGCCTGCCCTGGTGGTGGCGCTGGCGCAGCATGTGGTGCCGGGGATCGAACTGCAGTCCCCGCAGTTGCCTGAACCCTCCTAAGCAGGCGCTTTAGACCACTGAACCATTTCGCCGGCCCCTAGAAACGATTTTAAAAAACAGTTTTAGAAAGAGTCTCTGTCTCTCCCAGTCACTGTCTGTCTGTTTCTGTCTCTATCTGTCTCTCTGTTTCACACACACACACACACACACACATACACACACACACACACGCACACACACTTTTTCCCTTCAGAATCTTACTATATCCCCCTAAAATTTATTTCAGAGAGTTAGTTTCCCCTCTCTTCCCATCCTTTGTGACTGGTCAGGGTCTGAGGAGTTTTAGGAAGCTGACAGAAGGAGTCCAGTGCATCCTGAGCACACAATCAGCTCTCAGGTTCTCTGATTCCTTTTACAGGAAAAGAATTCTTATGACAAAAGGAAGCACAGGAAAGTTTTCAGGCAGAAATGTTAGCATGCACTCAAGACCGCAGTGTGAGCATTCAGGGAAGTGGAATATCTTAAAAGAGGGAATATTTATGCTTCCGATGAAGGGATAGGAATCCTAGGGGAAGGGGCCCCCACAAGGCTGCTAGCCTCCTCCACAGATACCAGTCCACTTCTTTCTAACAGGTAATTTAGACATTCTTTGGTTTCTCTCAACCTGTCCCTTTATCTTAGAATCAGGTTCCTGCTCTTTAACTTTCTCAAGTAAGCCAATGTCTGGGTATAGGATTTGTGAATAATAAGTCTGAGGAAGAAGGTCAGGGTGGTAAACTGCCTGGGGAAGTGGGCATGGCCTCTGATTACAAAGCTCAGGAACACGGGTGCATAACATTTTCCAAATCCCAGCCTCAGGTGGGGGGGTTAATCAGAGAGTGCTGTCACCATTTGTTCTTGCAAGAACTTCAGCAAGTTTCTGGTGCGTTGGTCTGGATCGCGCCTCTGCCGGAGGATCAGGAAATAAGCAAGGAACCCTGGCCCCTGAGCTCAGTGCTTTGCCTTCTACTCTACCATGCCCATTTCCATGTTGTACAGTGCATTATTTCCTAATTTAACTTGGCCTGAACTCAATTTAAAAAAATTTTTTTTTGTCTACATTTAATAAGTGGAAAAAGTCTCACTCCTTTTCTGTTTGTTTTAGTCAATTCTTGTTTGAAACAGAAAAAACCTAGAAAGCCCCCTGAGAAGAGACCTCAGAACCCCAAACCCAAAAACAGGTTTGGAATAAGCCTACATTTAATCAAGGTAACATTAGTGAGGATTCCCTTGTATGATTGCAGCTGGAGCCTCAAAATTGCAAACCTCCAGTTTAATTTTTAGTTACTCTTTCCTGGTCTCTTTTCTATCTTGTATCTCATGTCTTCTAAAGAAGTGACTCTGGGAAGCAAATAAATTAATGGACTTTACCCTTTCCTCTCCACAGTAGATTAGATGGTGGTACCTGAAAAGATATCTCCACAGACAAACTGCAGGAGCCCCTACGAATGCCACCTTATTTGGAAAAAAAAGTGCACATGTAATTGAGGCACGGTTTTGCAGATGGCAACATCTTGATTTGTCCACATGGACTGCAAATAGAATGCCAAGGAGCCTGGAAGAGAAAGGATGGAGACTGGAGAAAGAAGAGACACAATCTGACCAAGGCGATGGAAAGTGGAGTGATGATGCCATGAGTCAGCAGATGCTAAGAGCCACCAAATTGAGGAAGAGGCAGGACCAGACACACCCTAAGAGGGGTGAGGAGAGCCTGACCTCGGTGATGCCCAGAATAAGCACGTCTAAATTCGCATAACGTCAGTCAGATCTGATATAGTCCACCATGTTTGTGGTACCGTGTTTTGGTAGGCTTAAGGGACTAAAATATCTGCTTTCATTATTTAGTCTCACCTAAACTCTTTGTTTTGTTTTGTTCTTTTTAATTTCAGGTATGCTTTAGCTTATGTAAACAATGGAGCAAGTAATGTACGGAAACAGATTGCTTTGGTATGCATTTTTATTTAAATTTATATTCACACTCCCCCAAAAACACCAATGGTAGCTAGTATAAGAAAGTTATTTTTTGCAACCTTAAATACAAAGACTCTAGCATTATTTTAAAATTCTGCTTCACCACCAAAAATTATCCTTTGTTCCTTACGGTTATACTATCCATTGAAACAACACCGATGTTGTTGTATATTAATCATGAAGTCAAATATTGCAATGATCATAATTTTGGCTAAACACCACCAATGAGAATGAAACCTGTCAAGGTGAACTTCAGCCTTGTAGAATGTGATGCCACTGAAGAGAGACCTAGAAGATTCCTAAATACACCCCCTCTGCAGAACACAAATGCACTCCCACCATGGAAAATCAGTTTTAGGAATTGTCAGTGAGACACAGAGAGATTTGTCAGGCAGAAATTTAAAGTTCACAAATAGAGTGAGGATTCTCAAAAAATAATAAGGCACACTTTACTTTAAAGCTGGCAATATTTAAGGTTCTTTTGCAGTGGATATCTGGGGAATTTGTCAAACTTAATTCAGGGAGGTGGCCCACACACAGAAAAGTAATAATGGCCTACTTATAGGAAAAATTTAAAATTTAAAAAAGAGATTGTCTTTTCACAGGTGAAAGAAGAAAATTTGGAAGTTATCATAGGAATTTCCCAGGTTTCTGGTGTTTTGAGAGAAGAGAAGAGAAATTAAGCTGGGCTTGAGCAACTTTTGTGTTCTGAGGATATAGTTTTTTTCTTAAATGTTCCATTTCAAACCCCCAGATTTCCTGTTCTCTTCTGTACCTACCTTTATTTCTTCGATCCTACTTCGGTGAGCATGAGGACCTTGGGTGATCACTAGGTCTTTCCTGGACAACAGCCCATCATGAAACTATTATGGGCAGCTGAATTAGGTAGAACTCACTGTGTAGACAGAGAGGGGCTGGGCTCTGCAGGAAATCCTCACAGAAACTGCGACACACAAAGATTGTGGCTAGAAGCCAATCTGAAGTGGGCCAAGCCTCAAGGTTCAGATTCAATAGCTAGACCTTTAGGCTATTGGAGAGTATAATTTAGCACCAACTTGTCCAGCAAGTCCAACTAGGCATCGAATGCATAGGTGGACCAGACTATCTGGACCCATCCTTCCAACCCTTTCTGAGAATGCTTTCTTCTTCCAATATTAGAAATTATAGATAAGATAAAGTGAATGATGACAGCCTTCATCCTGCGATGTGACTTATTTCTTTGCTAGGTCAATATTAGCCTACGCCTGTGCTCCTACAAGTTGACTGTAATTTTGGAGCAAGAGATGAGGGCATGGCAAACTGGCTGGAGAAGTGGGGAGACCTCTCAGTCAGAGTTACATTGTACCTTTGCAGGACATTTCCCAAAGCACTACACTTGGAACTAATTAGAACGCATCTTCAAACGTTGTTGTTGTTGTGTTTGAGACAGAGTCTCTGTAACGTAGTTTAAGCTGACTTTGAAGTCCCTATGTAGCTCAAGCTGGCCTTCACTTCATGGCATTATTTCTGGCTCCACCTCCTAATTTTTGAGATTATAAATGTACACCATCATGCCCTGATATCTTCAATTCTTTTGAGAACCCATGAGGTTTTTAAGTTATTTATTATTTATTTACTATTTATTTATTTATTTATTTATTTGACACAATGTCTTCTTACACAGGTTGGACTTGTAGAGATCCTCCTGTCTCAACACCACCACACATGGTTTTGGTGGCTGGCTTGGTGGCATGGCATGTGGTACCTGGAATCAAACCTGGGTACTTGTGCTTTCCAGGAAGGATTTTGACTGCTGAGCTATCTCCCAGGGTTTTGATAGATTGACCTAAAACTGACACCAGTCTGAAGAACAGGAGATACAAAACTGATGCCCGCTATCAAGCCAAGTGGTAACACTGAATCTTTCAGTGATCCACTCTTTTTTTTTTCAAGCTGTATTTTTTTACCTTACTTTCAGTTGGCTCGGAGTTACTCTGAAAAATATGTTTATTTTCTTTGCTTATTTTTAATCCTCTTACCTTTACTAAATGTAAAATCTTGCTATTTTGAACTCTTCTACCTTTTTTTGGTTTGAGTCTTCATTCTTTAATGCTATAAGATCAGGAATTTTATACATCTGACATACAAAAGCTTCGAGGTTATATTCCCTATATCAAATTCTTGGGACTTTTTGTCTTGTGTCCTACAAAGGGTCTGAAGAATTTCCCCCAAAAGGAGATGGTAAACTCAACTCATTTCCTAAACAGGGTTTGGTATCTCCTCATGGAAAAGAATTGCAGAGCGTGTTAATAATAGTGAGAAATCAGTTTATTAAGCAGAATAAAGAAAGGACAATCAAAGGAAATGAAATGTGGGATACTTAAGCAGGGGTTACATTATTATCTAGAGCTGGAAATATTCCTGTGGGCTTTTGGAGGTGAAAAAATCTACAATTTGTTAAACTATACAAAACTCAAACTCAAATGAAAAGTGAAAAGCCCACTTATAGGTGAACTGATGTTCTCCGCCCTTGCCCCTCTGCTTGGAGCCAGAGGAGTACAGACTGAAACCTCCTGTAACTCTGAGCTGAATAAACCTTCCCTTCCTTCATTTTGGGTATTGGATGTTTGTCCTAGCAATGAGAGAAGGGCAACTGAGACAAGGCTAATAACAGGACTATATAAAGAACTCAAAGGACTTAGGTCTCCTAATGTAAAAGACTCAACTAAAACATGGACAGCCAAAAATGAATAGACATTGCTCAGAAAAAGTACAAATGGCCAATGAATATACAAAAACATGCTCATCTCTCCTGGCCACCAAGAAATACATATTAAAACCACACTGAGATATTGTTTTACCCCTGTAAGAATAAGTATCATAAAAAAAAATAAATCTAATAATAACAAATACTACTGAGGATGCAGCAAAGAAGAACTCCACTACAATACTGATAGAAAGTAAACTTGTGCAACCACTGGAAATCGGTACAGAGATTCCTCAAAAACACAAATTGTTTTTGACACAATTCTCCCTGATCTAGATGTCTTCTCACAGTGATTGTGGAAGGATGGAACACTGTTGGTCCAAAGTTAAAATCATTGTAATAGGGACATACACAGGCCCATGTTTAGAGTAGCACCAGTTATAATAGCATGGAATATGGAATTAGGGCTGGTGCAACACTAGTCCAACAACTGGACAAACCTATCAGTGATAAGACCCAGGTATGGGCAGAGAAAACAGAATCCAAGATGACTGTGCAGGTTTTGTGCACTATATGCAGAACCAAGGAGATAAGTGCTAGATTCAATCCTTGTTTTACATCTGGCTTGAAACCAACTGAATCTTCAATAGGACAGTTTAAATCTGGTACCAGACCAAGTGTGTTTTTTCTAGGATAATCATCCAGCATGGCTTATTGGCAACAGGTAGAATCCAGTCTAGGATACAGCAGACACCTTGCCAGTGTCCTGTGGTCTCTGTGAGTCTTTTGACCAGCCCACTCCTACCCTGCACAGTGCACTTCCTTTCCACCTTTAATACATGTGCATCCCTGTTGCCTCTTCTGTGTGTCCTGTCCAATTTTTTGTTCTCTATCACTTTGAACAAGGACCAGAAACCTGTGAAAACCTGCCAAGACAGACATACCTGCCTGTCCCCACACCTGCCACCTTCTCTCTCATTCCCCTCATTCTTAAGCTCCAGAATGAGCCTCCTTCCAGAGCAGCACAGCCATCCCCAAAATACATGATTTTGTGTCCCTCATCCTCCTGCTGGATCTCAACTCCTCCAGGCATCCAAATGGCTTCCTTGACTCTTTTCATTCACCATTTAACTGGCCTTCTCTGAGCAAAAACACACCTGAGCAACCATTGCAAATGCTCATACATTCTCAGCCCTTCCCATGTTACTCACTGTTCTTCTTTCCTCCAAACTTTTATTGCATTCAATGGTAGTGAAAGCTTTCCTATGTCATTCTGGTTGGTTTGGGAGGAGATTAGTAAAGAACATTACCAAGTGTGCCTGGCCGAACCTTGCAGGCAGGCATGAGACTGGGACTATGCCTGCTGCCTCCACCCTTCTTCTCTGGCCCTTTCCCCCATCTGTGTCCAGGCTGCCACGACCTGAGCTGCACATTGCCATCCACCATGAGGGCAGTGGCCAGCTAACCATGCACAAGATTGCCTGGAACCGTGAGTCACATTAAACCTTCCATCTCTTAACTCAGTTTGGGGTATTGTGTTCCAAGTATTATGTCAGGTATTGTATCCAAGATGTAGCAAAGTTTACTAACATATGCTGCATCTCTTTTTAAAATTACATATAATTAAAAATTTATTATCTGCTCTTCCTCCCACATATACAAATACATGCATTCTACATCCCACAATCAGAGTACAAATTTCTTCTCCGGAGATAGTAAATTTTCTCTTCTGTTGTTATATGAGTATGTTCACTGACTATCCATCTCTGCCTTGAAGTACCTAGATAAGTGTGAACAAAGTAGGCTTTGGGGACATATCTGAGAACCACATTTGCAGAGGGAGCCAAGCATGGGAAGTCTGGACTGCACAAATGCCAACAAAGATCTCACTTATTCAAAACATATAAAGAATCCAGCATGGCTTGAGGAGATGACCCCAGAGAGGAAAGGTGAAAAACATACAGCCTAAAGTACATTACTGGCCACCATGAGGATTTCTGACTGATTCTGTGTATTGGGGAAGTCTTGGGAGAATTCTAACAAAATTCACTGGAATGAGCAAAACCTAAAATAAAGAGGCCAGTGAGAATGAAGCCACAAGGCAGGGTTGGTAGAATGAATGAGGATAGATTCTTAGAAGACCTGAGGTGTCTTTCTTTGCTTATGGAGTGCATCACTACAAATCCTACAGTTATGCATCTCCTACTCTTTTTTATCTTTCTTTCTGTGCTAAGCAGTACATTTCTACCACCTATCCATACTCGTGAGTGAAGGGGCAGTCAGTTGCTTTTAACTGTTGCATAAACTTTCAGGATCCTGAATGTTTTCCTGAGAGGAACTAAAAAGAAAGTTAGAATTAGGATAAGTAGGTTCTTAGAATTCAAATCAGGAGAATAAAACCAAGGACCAATTCACTGAGGAGAGTAGGGTAATGCAAACAAAACAGAATTGAGCTGGATTAATCCACACTGGAGATTGCTTGATGGAAACAGTGAAGAAAGAATAAGACCAGAAAATTAAGAAGTGGGCCCAAGTGATAAACGATGAGATCACTGTGGATCTTAGGTATAATTAAGAAGAAGGTATGGATGCTAGACACTTCCAGAAGGCAAGTCATTGCACTGAGTACACATGCAGTGAGGAAGGAGCTGCTGTTTTTGCACAACAAAGTAAATCAAGATCTTTAATACCAGCAGGTGAGATCGCTCAGTAGACTAAGCACCTGCTTAGGCAAGTGCAGGGACCAGAGTTTGATCCCTGGTGACCTAAGCTGCACTGACCCCACCCCTAGGTGCATTGAGTTGGCCACCAAGACCAGGTGTGGTGACTCCAGCCTGTAATCCCAGCACTGTGAAGGCTGAAAAAAGGAAGATCTCTGTGAGTCCAAGCTTTATAGTAAGACCCTGTATCAAATACATAAAAAAAATGCATTTAATACCACACTGAAATCAGCAAAGTGATTTAATGCAACTTTAAAAATTAAAGAGTTAGATTTAGAAATGGAAGATGTGGGTATAGAGGTCCACACTTTATTCGTGAATAACCCAATTTGCAGTACATGCCTGAAACTCTGAACTGTACCAAACAGATACTGTCTTTGTTTCCTTACATAGACTGCAGTTTTGCAATAGAATGCCCTGACTTAACTTTTCCTCCACATTTCATGCCCTTGTGCCTCCTTAGCCCTACTTTTAAGCTATAGAATCAGTACTAAGTAACATAAACAGACTTGAACAAAAACGATATGATAAACTCATGTTTTTCTAATGAGTAATTGTGGTATGGTGATAAAATGCAGGGTTCCAGGCATGTTAAGCAAGAGCCCTACTGACGAGCTACAACAGCACTAGCACTGGGACACTCTGGCAGTTGATCTGCTTGCCAAGATGGCCAAGATGTAACTAGTTCATGGCCATGTGTACTGGTTGGATATGCTGGCAAAGAGATGGTTCATATTTGGCATAAAATGGAGAAGGATGACCCAAGCTTTTATTACACTACTCCAAATAATATGCAATGCAAAACTACAGATTTTTCATTTTTGGAGTCCTACACTTAGAATTTCCAACCAAGGCTGACCATAGATAACTAAAACTATAGACAGTAAAAGTGTAAATGAGCAGAAACTATTGTATTCAGATGAGCTGATATATAATTTTTTAGAAATGAAGATGGTTCAAGATGGTGACAGGTATGGTAGCAAATGTCTTTGTCACTAGAAAGGGACTAAGTTGCTTAAGATAAGTATTGAAATTCTCTGAGATAATGTTCCAGATGTAATGGCTATAGCTCCACTGGGAGACAGACACCACTGCAGACTCATATTGCATGTACATGTAGCACAGAGAGGAACAAGATGCCTCATTAAGAAGGCCACAGGGAAGCATACCAATAGAAAAGGAACAGATTAAATGCATTGCCTGAAAGGATGTTTGAATGAAAGGGAGTTTGTTGTCAGTATACCAGGGAGTTGCAAAGTTGTAGATCTAGTTGACGCTAATGGGAGGAGGCACATCATGGCTAGAAGAGAGTTGAACAATGGATAAGACAGGCTTGCATTTAGGGTGACAAAGGCAGATTCATTAATCACGTAGCTGTAAAAATGATGGCAAACTTACCCCAGTTAGTTAAATTATTAATTTCAAGTGAAACTTATTGAAATGAACAACTGATTTTCTTCCTTGGATAGTAACAAACACAACAATGGAAGAGCACCTCTATAGATGGAAAGAAGGTTTTATCCAAATAGCTGGCATTCATTTCATTTTTGCCCCCACCACACACATACATATAATAAAATGCATTTTTCCTACAGTCATAATGTTGACTATTTGATTAACAAGGAAATATCTGATTAGCTCTCATTTCAGTAATCATATTCCAGGGCCAGCCAAATATCTCTTCGGATTAAAGAGACTGCAAGCAGGCTCAGGGACCTGCCGTGCCCTCCCCTGGGGTGTGCTGAGATGGCAAATGAGACTGGGTGTGGTAAGCAGGTGGATCTCTATGAGTCAGATCTAGTAGTGAGACCCTGAACACCCTGTAGAACCTTCCTTAAAATACAAATAAATAAATACATAAAAATAAAAATAAATAAGTCTTTAAAAAAAAATTCTGTTCCATGGTCTCATTCTCATTCTCCTTTTTTTCTTAGAGCAAATAAATACATTTAGAAAAATAGGATTGAATACATTTGGCTTTGAACATTTAATACTTTCAACTTATTTTTTCAGCCCCTGGCTGAAAACATTTAAAGCGATTAACATTTTGCCTTCATAATACTTGATACACATGCGAGCCATTAATAGATCCAAATTTAAAATAAATAACAGAAGTTTTTCTTACTCTAATATTTGCATAATGTTCTAAAAATAAAACTTGACAAGTTACAGCAGTTTCTAATTTGGGGAAACGTAGTGTGCTTAATACGTAAGTGACAGAGTTTGTTTTTAAAAATGAAAAGAAGGCCAGGCTCATGATTTGACTTCTAAATACAGCACCTCCCCTGAGTGGTACCTCGGCAGAGAGCAGGCGAGGAGTCACACGGTTCTCTGGGACTGAGTCGTGCCTCTTACGTCCCTATCACTTCATTGTTAAGTGAACCTCGGCCCATCTCTGTTGCTGTGTACATTGTGCCCATTCCATGGGAATCGTCAGAAATAATGACTGGATTATGTTGACGGGATTGAAAACATATGAAACCAAAATACAGCACTTTGCAATTTGATAAAGCAGTAAAAGTAAGGATGTCACTCGCATACCCTTATAAATTCCTCTAAAATAAATCATAAGGCCCTCATGCACAGAGAAGAAACCATCTTTGTTTTGTTCTGCTCCATTGCTATCCTTAGATTATCTCCCCTTTGTCCAGTCATCCATCAGTCTAATCATGCATTAGTATTTATCAGACTTAAGCATAAAACCACACAGGTTTTCTGTTTCGTAGTTGTTCGCTTCTGAAGGATTCCATATCATATAAAATATATACCAAATGTGTTTTTCTCTTTTTGGCTTATGCTTGCTCAGAGGGGCTACAGCTGTGAGCCTACTGAAGGGTAGAGGGAGATCTGTTTCCTTTCCTACCATTCTCAGAAGCTGCAGTTTCTCAAGTGAAGGCCCCAAGCTCCTGTCATTCACAATTCTAGTAGAGAACATAGTTACAGGTAACTTAGGGCATGAAATCATGCCATTTACCAAGGAGTTGCTAGGCAGAATTATTTACCAGCCTAAGTGGTCACCAACCCCCGGACTCAGGCAGCATAAATAAGCCCCGCTTTGCCTCTCCTTTCTTCAACATCACCATTGAAATCCATCAGAGAAACAAGGAAAAGACAATGTGGAGTTGCCCTAAGCCATGTATAATTCATTCAGGAAGACTGGTACTGAAACAAGTGCTCACAGGAGTTCATCATTATAACCCTAGTGAGGCCGAACTGTCCAGAAGAGCCCGAGGGGGTCTAATAACATTAGGAAACTCTTAATCAGCTGTGAATGTAAACAAAGTCAAGAATGCCATATAAAAGTTTTCCTTTTTCGAACAGGAAATAATCGCTTTAGGGTCCCCTCACATGGCTGCCAGCTGTCTTTTTCCTTCAAGTTCATTCTTTTGTCCTTTTTCTCTCTGCTTGCTTGGCTTTGGGTCCCTTTTACTTTTCTGGACCTTCCAGCAGAGTCCTGGCTCAATCATGGAAAGATAGTGCTGGGTGCTTCTGGCTTTCATATGAGAAGCCATATGTAGCCATTTTTAGATCCTTCAAATTCCCCAAAACAGAGTAGCTAAAGAATAAATCCTTCTCTGTTAGCACATATGCCAAAAAATAGGCTATCTTGTGATTTCTTTATATAATATTCTTTAGGTAGTAATGGACAAATTCTGACTTCACTTAAAAAAACAGTTTTATAGTCCATAATAGTAGTCGGTTATCAGCAGAACTGGTAATGTCAGAAGCTGTTGACTTGAGCCTTTTACAGCTCAGGATATTAATATGGATTTACTTACCACCGAGTTATAGGATGTTAGAGCACAGGTTCTCTTATGTCCTCTTATGCAATGTGTTAATTATTATAACTGTCCAACCAACCTGTTTTGAAACTGTGATTCAAAGCACTATTCCTAATATTCAAAGCACTAATATGTATTACTATTTATTGCTCACTAAAATTAATAAAAAAAGAAATCAAAAAAGTTCAGCTCATGGATTGTTGTGCCAAAACACCTGGATTTGATAAACTCTTTTGGCAGTAACATCTTCCTCTTCCTCTTCCTCACTCTATTGTTGAAGACTAAGTTAATTTATCTGAGTGAAAACAAAGCAAAACAAACAGAGAAAACGTGAACACTGAGAAGTCTGAGAGCACAACTAAAACCATCCCTGTGCCAGAGAAAGGGGAGTAGGCAATCCTAGAAACCAAGGGACACAGTTACACTCTGTGATAACCCTCTGCCCCTGCCCTCACATCCCCTTTTATGGAAGAAATTCCCTCTGTCTGTTTTCTAGAAGCCCCTTCTGGGGCTACCATTCCATAGTGAGGAACAAGACAGTGACTTCTCTGGGTTCGTTCAGCCTGTTCTAGAAATACCAAGGCAGAGACACGGGTGACCAACGCCCAACTCTAGTTTTCCTAACCATGTGAGAAGGCTTTTCTCCCACAGGAGAACTGACTGATTCCAACAGCCCATGAAATCCTCCTTTTGCTGGATTTTCTTACTGTTCTTATCTCTCTGACTCCAGTATTCTAGTTTGAAACACATCTCTCGCCAGTACCCTCATGTCATCTGAACTTGAACCAATCAGCTTTGATTTTACTGCTATGGATTTCAAGGAGTAGGGCCCATTCATTACCCTCCTCTGGGAATACTTCACGGACCAACACATTCCTTGCACATAAGAATCTAAAGATGCCATCAGTATTATGGTAGTGCCAATGGGTTTACCTAGTTTACAGGATCACATTTGCTTAAACCTGGTAGGAAAGTAAGGTGGGGAGGGGGATAGGTTTGCCTACTCTACCTCCCTTTTTGGGTGAATGTTATTAAGATCAGGACCCGCATGCTCATGGTCCCAAAAATTTATGCTGCATTTTAATCTTTTGTAAATCATTTTTACTGTTCTTAATCTTTTGAAAAATCATTCTATTATACCTTCATGAAGGACTGAATACTCATCCACAGCATGACCTGTAGCTAACCACCTTAGATGCCACAAAAGACTGCAACTGGATGCTTTCAAAAACTATCATCAAGGGAAATATAACACAAGGAGGGCTATTTCCTATCCCGCAGCATTATTTGAAAGGTCACTAAGTGAATAGTAAAGATTTTTTTTTTTT